>OZ014443.1:10251694-10401113 GCA_963966035.1 Acleris laterana | reverse complement strand
ATCTAAGCGTACATAGGGACAGACAGCGGAAAGCGACTTGTTTTATACTATGTAGTGATTTTAGTAAATAAGTACCTGAATACCAAACCAACTTATATAAATTACATAATAATAATAATTAGTATTAGGTGGCCAGTTACTAGCGATTTACCCTACTTACATGTTATGTGTGTTACTATAATATTATTTTTTTATTAAACTAGAAATAAATTTAGTTTTACACTCGTTTTTTTAAAGTTGATTTTATTTGTTTACTTTTTTTAATTAAGTTAAATAAAGACACTAAGATGCATACTTTTTTATTTATTTGACATCGAAAAGAAAACAAGTATAGGACAAATTAATCTTATATACGCTGTAAATATTGATATATGATTTAATGTGATGTGTGTGATATGATTTATGACATTAATAATGAATATAACGATCTCAGATTATACAAGAATGTTAAAAAACAAAGATTGATTTACAATTGGTATATACTTAAAGTTGATTAAGTAGTTATATCTCGATATTTTATGTGATTTATTATTATGTAAGTATGTCAGTTTTTTTGTTGCTTGTTGATTTTATGCATTACACACCTTTAAATACGCTAATTTTGTTTTATTTTATAAAATACAAAAATTATCCGAAATTATTCAAATATCCGAATATTCGGATAATGAATATTGAAGTATTCAATTATCCGAATATTAAAAAACTGGGCGGATATTGCAAACCCTACTCCGAATATAGATAACATCGCACAATGCCGAAACACGAAAACTCCATTTAACACCTTCAAACAGCGAAAGGGCGAGAGTCCAAATAGTCACGGAATAGCATCATTAGCCGGGCTACGTGACCACACATCTAATTGAAAGGACCGACTCCACAAAGGTGACAATGGCAAGACTCAAGTGAATTTGTGTGAAGCTAGCAATGGTTGAACATCAAAACTTTATATTTGTGAATATCCTAATATTAACATGAAAAAGATGATTAAACAAGACAACTTTCAATCATGATATTTAATTGACTGTAAAATTACTTACAAAATCACATTAATTTCACAGCGCTACGTAGTGAAATTGAAACTCTCTAACCTTGTTTTGTGAGTCTCATGTACACAGGCCTCGTGCTGATTTACCTAAACAAGTTTATAATCAAAATGTTTGTTTGTCCGTACGTCGTTGTTATGTTCAGACGCGATGACGGACGAACCGTCAGCAGAGGAAATTACAACCTAATCAGATTATTCCAGTGACTGCCGACAACTGACGCGGTGTCTGTCGGTGCACAAGTCGATTATTTGGGAGCTATTCAAATTATTTCAGGGGGAAATAAGAATAAAACTTCGGTTAATAAAACCAACCAAGTGTTTACGATAAAAGATCACAGTTTACCAGCGGGCCTATTAATACAGCCGTGTTTATCGACGTGGATGACTGAGTATATTTTTGTAGTCTGTCATTTGGATAAACGTGGATAAAACCAGTGTCCTTTTCTGACCAGTATACAAGTGCAAGAGTGACGGATGCTTTTACTGCGACAAAGGCGACCATAATAAGTGTATTTGTGTTGATTAAAGTTAGAGAAACCGATTTATTATTTGCGATAGTGCAAATATCTTTTTGACTATCAAAGCTAGCAAGTTTGCTTTTTGATAGTAAGCTGAGTGCTCAAGTATAGTATATAATAAAAGTCTAAACTGACAATTGAATTTTTCGGTGACACCAAATATTCATTCCCAGAGCAGTACCGGGCTTTGTTCCCGGAAAAGTTTAATTTTTAAAGGATCTTAAAGTATGATTTTCTGGGTAAGCGCAGTAAGCTCTAATTAAGTTGTTAGTAATGATTTCAAAGGAAGGCGCGCTTTGAGGTCCGCGGGCTTAATTAGTGTGATTCTTAAGATAATAAGCCACGTGTTTTTACTAATTGGTGGTCATTGTAAAAACTCTGAAAGCTCCACTCGGAGGTAAATTGTGGATTAACTTTAGCCGTTTGATGACGTTCTCTAAAAAACTTTTTACCTATTTAGCTAACCCTGTTTTTCAAAGGAAATATCACCGAGTTTTTCTTCAAAATTATAACATAGAAAATACCTGCCAGGCATTTTAAAGGGCAAGTCTACAACTTACTTCGAGAAGCTGAGGAAAAACAGGGTGTTTCATTAGGGTGTCTAATAACATGTTTTATAAATAGCTGGATGCGAGTAGCACAGGACTGATCACAGTGGAGGTCTTTGGAGAAGGCCTATGCCCAGCAGTGGGCGAGGTTTGGCTGACATGATGATGATGATGATGATGTCCAAATATATTTTTCGGGATAAAATTAAAAACTTAAGTTGTCGTTTCCCATTTAATGAGCTCGAAAAAGTAAAAGCAACGCCAAGCAGAGTACTGTACAGCCTGGAGGTTATTTCAAAGGAAGTAATATTTAGACACATTTTTGAAGGAATATTTTATTACGTTCTACAAAGGTTTTAATATGTTTAATTACCGGCGAGCCAGGAATATTATGTTTCTCTTGGCGACTGATGGTGAATAGGAAAATTATATCAGTATTCCGACGTTGAAATAATTCCTGTTAAGGCTAGTAAAAGGAAAATTTTAATCAACGAAACTAAAATGTGCAGCATAAAAAATATCATGTCGTTATTTTATGCACTTTTTTTATCCACGGAAATTTTAAATGTGTACAGTTAAAGTTAAGCATAATATTTTGCATAGGCATACGCCTAAATAATACGTGTGAATTAGGCACTTGAAAAACTTTTTTTTTAAATTCCAGACAGACACTAAGGATTTGAAAATATATTGACGTATTTAAATGAAATGTTACATAAACCAACTTCTAGTTAGTACTTTAAATAATATCGTAACTAGAACACAGCAAGCACTACTGCCTCTTAATTATAAAGCGCAACTGTTAAGACTGCGCCGAGCGTACGCTGGATGTGCAGTGGCGCCCTCATTACTTTTATTGTGTTTTCTAATAAACTAAAGTATTTTCTTGAAATTGGACGAAATTTTTTTGTACTACAAATGAAAACACAACTTATAGCGTATATCAAATAGTTTGGTAATAATTCACCTTCGAGTTACTAACTTAACGGAAAAAAGTGGCCACCTTTTCCCGTTAAGCTGACTACTCAAAGGGTAATTGTTTTTAAAGTTTGTTACGTATCCCATAAATTGTGTTTTTACTTGCACTACAAAAACGTTTCGTCTGATTCCAAGGAAATTCTTTAGGTAATTAGAAAACACAATAATAGTAATGAGGGCGCCACTGGACGTTCGGCGGTTGCTCGGCGCAGTTTTAATATGTATATCCACGTACAACGTAGGTATACGTATATGGATTATGGTTTCAAGAGTCCCACGCTTACCTACTGCTTTTATTACAATTTTATTATATCCTCGCCATTCAATTCCATTTCATAGCATAACGCAGCAACGCACAATTCCCGCTTATTTACAAAACATAAAATCAAACGTAAATAAAGGTGATAACCGAATATTCCGTTGACTGTACTCGTACCTGTTACGGGTGTGAAAGAAATGGCTTCGCGTTTTATAAACAAAACGAGGGAAACATTTAGGCTGGTTTTGATAGGCTTCAGTCACGTGAAGAGGAATGTGAAGGGAAAATGCTGGCTCGTAATTAAAAAGGGTATAAATCATAACTATAACCAGTATACTAAACTTTCACCCTTCTCACTTGCAACTTCAGAAGGCACTTTTATAAACTAGAGATGCAGAAATATAGCACACAGATTAAAGAGCTTAAACGCTACATGATCTTTCCTACATCACAGCTGTAAATCCCCGTGTAGACAGAAAGAAGAATGTAAATAATGACGAATATTGCTGGAATACATCGGAGTCTCACGGAAATTATGTTTGAAAACTATATACTCGGAATTAAATGCAGCTGTTACCTTATTTTCTATAAAAGTATATATCATACTCGTAGAATCCCAGAAATACATCCAGTTTCTATCTTAATGTCTGCGGTATATAACATGAATACATTTATTTATTACAACGGTACGACCAATACCTATCTTCGCTCACGTAACCCGTGTTTTCTAATGTATTTATTCAGGTTCTCGTTACATACTGCAAACGTATGATAATGTTTCGTTTTTTTGTCGGAAAAGATGGATGTTTCGTAGGTTGGAATAATTAGACAATTAACTTGGGACCTCGATGTAGTGTTCTAATAGCAATAAAATAAATAAAACAGGCGGAACCTAATGTGTGTCTATACAAACAAGGTGTAAAAAAAATTGTTGTTACTAATTAAGACCCAATTAACAAGAAATCAGTCTGGCCGCCATAACGCTCTAATACAAATCCGTTAGCGTCACTATTAGAGTATATTTAACAACAATCAGAACGAGAAAGTCTCTTTATTTGTGGCCAATTATTAAGAAAATAGAAAAGTTCGGTTATCTCGAAAACCACGACCGTTTTACTAACCCATAAGTGCTTTTAGGGGACCAGCCTAAGGTGCCCTGTCAATGGATAGAACCTTGTCCATTATTTACTGGACACCCTGTAGAGTCGGGGCCGCGGCGTGTCATCATCAGGAGGTTTCACCAAACACCCACAACACAGAGCGACTCGGTTACGGTGGTTCATGGCGCTTAATTTCATGCCCTTTATCATTTTAGGTGACGCTCCCTCAACTTTAATTGTAATCCTCACAACTGTGTTCACTGGTTAACTAAACTTCTGGATTGTCTCGCATCTGACCGTCATTAAGTCATTGTGTTTTATCTGTTTCGTCACGATACGAATATAACCTTGTTTCTCATAGTGTTTTAAATTAAAATAATCCTCATAATCGAAAATTAAATAATATTTTTGCCATAAAAACATAAGTACGTTAATGGAAAAATCTAGAGCTTCTTGGTCTCGTAAATTTGAAATGAAAAAGGGTACTTTGTGCTGAGATTTTATCATTGCTTTACAAGAGGAATACTTAAACAAGGGAGTTTTTTTTTAAGAATGATTATCAATGCAACCAGCAGGTTATCAAATTTTCATATTCGGTGGTGATATCTTTCTATCATACGGAAAATGAACCTACAAGGTTTGATGCGAATTAAAACTGCCATTACTTCATTAATTGCAACAAAAATACCTAACTTCACGAAACAATAACTACTAAAGGCTTCCAAGTATTTGGTAGTTACTATCGACCTAACATGTTAATCGTAAAAATTACAGCCAAGCCTAGTGTGGTTATCGATGTAACTATTACTACCTAATAAGAGGAAGTAGCATAAAATTTTCATGCTTCATAAATATTGGTGAACGCGACATAATTTAATAAAATATTTATCTACTACCAATTCAAGAGTATCCAGGTAGTATCCAGGTACTATCCAAGTTATTTACTGCCAAGTAAGATCCTGGTGTAAATACGCCGTAGGTACGTCAGAAACAAAGCGCTGTAGAAGGGGTCGATGCGGCGGAAGCTGACAGAGTGCGGAGCGTCGTGAGCCGTCCAGGGCAGCTGAACGGACACGACAACGACAAAATACACTATTTGTACTCGTACTGAGAACTGACACGAACACCGATACATGGAGAGAGGATTTAAAATGTGAGGCAGTTAGGTTTCTGTTTGTAACAGCTCCAGTCATTGATGTAACTTGTAAACCGCAGTAAAGAAAATGATCGATGTGCTTTTAGATTAAGTATAATTAGAGCAACGAAACCGCCAGTGGTGTTAGAATAAGGATAGTTAAAGTATGGAAGAAATATCCTTTCGATTATAACTAAGTGCTTTTATAGTTTTTGCCCACGTTCTGTGTAATTGTATAGTGCTATATAATAATTTAAAACTTTTGGGTGAATTGCAAAAATATTGTACATAGTAAGGGCTCAATTAGAAAATCCTTAACAATCCTTAACTTTTTCCTTTGCGTAACGAAGATTACTCATATAATCAGATGCATAACTTTCGTTACACAAAGGAAAAACAATAGAAGGAAGTTAATAACGTTGTCTCAATTAAGTCCTTTTCTATGTAGGTACAATATTTTTGCAATTCACCCTTTTATTGCTTTTTCCTCGCGATATTTACAATTTTCTTAGCTTATAAATACTTAAGCCGAAAACACACTAAACAACTTCTTATTTTTGACAGAATAGCAAGACCAATAACAAACTTACCCATAACATTAGTAGTTGGAATTCGATATACGGAATTGTTCTGTTGTTATTATCAGGAGTTTACTAGCAAACATTGTGCGGCGATCAGATTTATAGATTTATTGATGATCTCGGGTGTTAGACCCTCGTTTATGGCCAATATATTAAGCCCGGGTAGTACTAGTTCGGGGTAGCGCTAGCGGCCGCAGGAGCCCGGACCTGAATGAATATTCATCAAATATTACAGTTTACGTTATTGATGAATTATTCGGGTGTTCCGGATCACTGGACATAAGTTTGGTTAGAGTTATTTGTAATTCAAAATGCCAAATATATCCAAATTTACATTAAATTCGTTGTTGAATTTGGCTTGGTTTAGTGTTTGATTAGCAGGTTGTTAACTCTAAAAGGTCATGTGTCGATGACTATTAATATTAGTCTCGAAAAATTGTTAATTCCGTGCGGGAATAACAATAGCCTCTACGCGAACGGTGTCGCGGGCTAAAGGTGCAAGCACGGGGTTTTTTCTTAGCAACATCATGTTCATCATGTTATGATATAAGAAAGCTATTATTGACAGGCAGAAAAATACCCGAATAAGTGCAAATTTAAGGCTAAAGCTAGTATATAGATTAAAAAAATAAGTTTCATACAATAGCTGTTTAACGTAATATCGTTTAGTCAAATTATAATGCTAGTCAACAAATTTTTTTTTGGGTTTTTCGACCTGTGCAGGTAAACACGCGTGTATATTCCACGGTTTCTAAAAGGTACCTATATGTGGGCATCCAATGAGGGCAGAGAGCGTCCATTGCCTCGTCTGGGACGGAAGCCGCACGAGACGCTTCAGCCTTCAGCCCCATTGAATGCGATGCACAATTTGTCGATGGACCCTTAAGTTGAACCCATTGTGATGCACCAGTCCTGAAGATAACGAGGCAATCCGATGAGAATATTGAACTGCTTTGAATTTTTCTCGATTCCTATTTTGGTGAGTGACCTATTTTCTTCACATTTCACAGCAGAAAAATTATTTATTGCTATTACAAGATTAAATGGGTTACAGTGTATTTAAACTTGTTCCTATAGATATCTCTTAATGTAGAAAATTCGAATAGTGTATTTTTTTAAACTTTAAAAACATTTTAGTGTTTAATTGTCGTAGGTTCCAATAAAGCATGGCCTTATGTCAGCACAAGATGGCGTATCTCTTAAAATATAACATTTAAATAATTCACATAAGAACGTCCCCTTCTCCAGCCTAAGAAAAAATCACTTCACGTTTACTATGCTACAACCTTAACTTATACAATTTAGAATTTTGATGGCTTGTGATATGTGATTACACTATAACTTTAGCCTATTAAAACTAAAACTACGCCATGGCTGCGGTAAATGAAATTCCACCCGGCTTCAGGCTTCAAGCATGGGAAGTTATTGCTGAGTGTAGTATTTTGTTTATTAGACATACCAACATCACCTGTTTAATCATACAAAGCATCTAACGAAGTACTAACCAATATAATTTGATCCTCCTATTCGACTCCAGCCAATAAAAGTTGATTTATGGCAAAAACGAAACGACGAAAAGATTATATTTATACGATTTCTCGTATCTTCTCAATCAGGATTAAATGTGATTGCGCAATTCTCCAGCAGTCGTTTCTCATAATATCTTAGGTTATATTTTCATCTATTATTGAAGCAGAAATCGGAACCTACTTCAGTTGCTTGGATATTCACAACTTTGTTATATTACCTGTATATCTGGTGAATTATTTACCTTCGGATGATTATAGATGGATGCTAACGAACGTTCCCTTTTGGTGCCCGCACTCGATTTATCAATGAAAGCAAATATGGCTGTAATGTTTTAAAAATATCGAAATACCCGCCGACCGGTTTGTTACGTAACGAGCCGTGTGCCAGTGCATTTTCAATCAGATTTATATCGCAGCGGATTAAAAATTTAACGAGTTGTCGTCACAACGCGTCTTTGTGAGGCCCGCTTTTGTTAAAACGTCCGCGTGTGTGAAACACTGACGTGACAGAGAGGAAATGTAAAAATAATGTTTGTTTTTCGGGTGGCCCGCCTCGCTCGTGGGCGCCGTACATACCTACATTCAAAGCATAGTGGGGACTACGATACAATACAGGTACTAATATACAATACAATACAATACAAAACACTTTATTGTACACCAAACAATAACAATACAGAGATACAGCATTATTAAAAACAACACAGGTAAACAACAGGCGGTCTTATCGCTGATTAGCGATCTCTTCCAGACAACCTTACTAGGGATAAGGTGTCAGATTAAAACATTTTACGAGGTAGGTGGTACAAACTTCACGCTAAAGTGATAAATATAGGCTCACTATATATGTACTAATAAATAGATAAGAAAATAAATACATAAACAAATAAATACAATATATATATGACTTGCATAAATAAATAGATAAATATATATAAATACATAAATGAATATCAATACATCCACAACAGGGAAAACAATAAAAAAGACAGCTACACGACAGAGAAATTAACTGAGACAGTACAATTATGACTGCGACAAAAAATGCTCATGAAGAAGTTTCTTAAAAATAGGCAAAGACTTAGCCCGACGCAGCTCCACAGGGAGGGAGTTCCACAGTCGGACAGCCTGAAAAGTAAAGGAATTGTTGTAAAATTTTGATGAAGAGGAGGGTACAGTTAAAATATAGTTTTGTGAGCAACGAACCGACTTAAAAAAGTTAAAACGCTCCTTGAGGTAACGGGGGGTTGCAGGGATGAACAGAACACAGTAGAGAAGATTAAGAATATGAAAGTACCGGCGGAAACGGATAGGAAGCCACTTGAGTTGCGAACGAAAACAAGAGACGTGGTCATATTTGCGTAAACCAAATATGAACCGAATGCATAAATTTTGAATTCGCTCAAGCTTGTTAAGCTGCTCCTCAGTAATATCTAAAAAGCACACATCAGCATAGTCTAAAATAGGGAGAAGTAATGACTGAGCAAGCGCAATTCTAGTCGCGATAGGGAGAAAGTTACGAAGCCGCCGAAGAGACCACACTGACGCAAACATCCTCCTGCTAACCTCGCTAACTTGAGGAACCCACGACAAGGAACAGTCCATAATGATACCCAGGTTTTTGACTTGATGCGAAAAAGGAATAAGGACCCCATCAAAATAAACAGGCGGGAGAGTTGCAAAGTCAACCCTGGACAAAAACTTAGGACTGCCGAAAATAATAGTTTGAGTTTTAGCAGGATTGACTCTCAAACCAAAACCATAACTCCATTGCAAGATACGAGCTAAATCGTTGTTTGTGGTATCGATAAGTGAGTTGAGTTCACCGAGCACGCCTTGGGAGTAAATTTGCAGAATTTTTTTTTTTTTTTTGAGTTTTGAATATATTATACAGATAGTACGTACTTAGCTACATTAGTAGGTACAACAAATCAATAGACACAATGAGATGAGATGTTTTAGTGGACACGCCTGTAAGTTTATTTTATTTATTTAATTCGTTAAGTAATCTTTTAAGTTTACTTGTTAGTTAGTAAGCATAAAAATGTTATAACATAAGCTACCTACGTTAAAAACATTTTACACGGCGTTTAATAATTGAAAATGGGAGTTAAATAATAGTTGACTGTACGTAACAGCCATCCCGTTTTAATGGCTACGGAAAAGGCTTTGGCTTAATTATCATCAACGTAACTTCGTTAGCGCGCGCTCTTTTCTATTGAATTACACAAATCCGTTCCCTTTCAGTTAAAACAAATATTTGAACAAACACTAATCCTACAGTTTGACAGGCGCAGGTGCTGCAGGCTAAAACTCCTAGATTAAATTTCACGAAGTGCTTTCCAAATACTGGCCGGCTAAATAGATAAGGTTTTTAGTTGATTGGAAAATGTAATTATCGATTTATTTCTCGCATATCTACATTATACGTAGGTGTGTATGTTGATCGACGATTTTAAATTAGAACAGAATACTTTGACTTGGTAGCGACTTACTGCCCAAAAAAAACCAAATCACCATATGGTGTGGTGACTCGGTTTCCTCGACATTGTATGTTTATTTTGTTATAAAATTTCTTGTAGCTACTTTCTGCTTAATAGACTTAATTGTTATTACTTATTTAATTTATCGTAAATACACAGTCATAAGTCCCCTGAAGAGTGATAACAATCAGATACATCCATATCACAAATAAATAAATATTGAAAAAAGCTTCATGTTTACGTTAATATTATCCAAATGTTCTTCCTTCAGAATATTTTTTTGATCTGGTAACCCACATCCAGAGCCCACTTCCGGATATTAGGGGCCTAGTGCCTCTTGATATATTCGGGCTATTGTTGCTCCCGGCGGCGGCCATTTGTTATTTCAATGCTACCGTTATTTAATGCGGCCTAGATAAATATCCTGAACCCTTTTATGTCGGCGGTACGTGATGCTGTCTTATTTCGGAAGGTTTCAGCAAAATATTAACGCTTTACTGCTGTGACTGAACATTAAAAAATGTTCATATCAGCTACTTTCCTAAAATTACAGTAAAGACCATGAACGAGGTATGTACTCGTAGACTCTTTGTTAACCAAGTGATGAAAGTGATCAATTGCATGAGTGTCCAATTCATATTAATGGAAAAAGTTAAAAACACTACGTTTCATTTTGTTACCGTCATATGACTTTGTTAATTATTATCATATAAAAATTATAAGTGTTATTTTATTTGTGACACTAATTCAAAAGGACTTTACAGAAATGTAAGAATTATTAAATAATTGCTGTATTATTATGGCTTTTTATAGTCTAGTAACGAATTATAGGTAATTCTTTCCCAATCGCTGTCCTCCCTGTGGATGGGAATGCTATTTTCATCCCGCTATTGTTATACTTATGGAAATCCTTACTTTCCGAGCAGGAGAAATGAAACATACTTCTGTTTGTGGAAAATGGAGTATATAGAGTTAACGGACATTCAACGAGGAAAATATAAAGATGCTTAAATAAGTGTTTCCTTATTCCGATCTATCTATCTATTAACAATGGGAATGTATCACATATTGAACAAGAAATACTATTCGTGACATATGTAAGCACGATCATTAACAAATAATGAACATAAATCCACCAACGCGAGCTACACTTGTTAGCGGAGCCCATTGTTGATCTATATAACCCACCGCCGGGTAATAGTGCTAGAAAAATGCTCGTAAAAGTCGCACTTTAATGAACAACAATAACAAAACAATAAAATAACTGTAACAAACTTGAACGGCAACTTTTTATTTCGTTGAGTTATAAAAATACCCAGCGGCCTCCGCGGGCGCGAAGTTCATTGAAAGTTTCGTCGACACTTCAAGGGGCCATATTTACAAATAACGAGAAAAAAAATAGCTCCGTAGAGGTAGGGAGAACTACCGACGTTAATCCCGCAACTACCAAACTCGTCACATTAGGTAAAACTTCTGGATCAGGCTTCACACGAGGTCAGCTGAAAGTCGGTTAACTGACTTCAAACAAGAACCGTAGGTTTTAAACGTGTTTCTAGAACCACGATACACTGAAATCCCGAGTCATAAGAACCAATGTTCATCAACAGGGCTTACATCGGTGGCAAATAGAGGATGGCTCGTCTGTTCTAGGAGCCCTAAGTGTCATTGTCGTGGCGGCGTCCCCCCTGGAAACTAGCTAACTTAAATCCGTGTCAGCGAGCAATTGACTTCGGGGGTGCAAGAGCTGTGTTTTACCCGCGAAGACATGCCCACTACTTATTTGATAAAGGTACTTTAACGCAGCGTCGGATAGACAGTTTGAGTGGCCACATGTGATGCCACGACTACAGAAAAATCAAAAGGGATGGCCTTATGTGCTTCGGCGCAAAGACCGAGAGTTGGAGATAGTTTGCGCGTCAAATTCGAATAATTGCTGTTTACAATAAAACTATAACATTTATTACAACAATAATTTAAGAACTTATAAGTACTCAACTATTAAATTAAAAATCATTATTATAGATCACAGGGTTCCGAAGATTCAACCAAAAATATGCGAAAAAGTGTCATGTTTGAAAAAATAAGCTTTGTAATCATGTTTTCACGTTTAATAATTTCTTTGTAATATTGTCAAGTTAACCATATTGTAAACTCTTTAATGCTGCCGTGCTCTTACTGAAAAAGCTAAATGCAAAATATAATAGATTTACATTAAATTTGTATATCATATTTGTAAGTGAAAAACTAATTGTGCTGTTTTTGCACTACACTTAGATAACCGAGGAATGACACATGGACTCCATTTCAATAGTTAGTCACTACAGCTCGGCCTTATTAAAGGTTTTTAGGAAATCCATTTTAGATATAGCAAGAATAAATAAAATGAAAAGACCGAGCGTAAGATAACGCGAGCCTTCAGGAACACAAATACAATGACAACTTTTATTAAATAAAAAAATAGTTCTGAAACTGCTCATGGGCACAGTCGTATATACAAAAAAGATACCTAAACGAAAAATAGTGATAATGATATTTATTCAATAAGTAGGCCACACGGGCCTTTTTAGACTTTTTTCTACTCCTGTACTTTTATTAGTCTTTTACATAGTCACGAACACTATTATAAGAACATAGATAATATGACTTCAGAAAAGTCTATAACTCTATTCCCCATAACAGCTCTCGGTGTCGTAAAGTCGCCCTAACGATACGCCACAGATTACTAAAGTGTAGCCTGTTAATCATATTTCCATTCCGTCAATTTAAAAACAAAGTAAACCATAGACACATATTTTGTCATTTTCTTGTTTCCCGCTCGTTTGTTGTTCTTTACTTCGTTCGTTCGTTTGTAAGTTTTTTCGCTTAATTTTGCATTTCATTTGAAACCTAGTCGTAGAAAAAGTATTGTATGCAACGGTGTATAACTAAGTCAAAAAACACTCGTGGCGCTTTCCTTTACGATGTTCGCCTTCGGCTCACATCGTAACTCACGCCACTCATATATTTTGACCTCTCTTATACAACTATTGCATAAACTACTATAAAATCAACTAGAAAACAAAATGAAAATAAGCAAATGAAATAGTTGTGCTGTGTTGTGCTGAGAGGAAGTAGGCAACCTATATTTTTCCAGATCCTTATGTCATATTGTCTCAGCTAAAGCTCGATTATTTATTATAAATAACAAATCGGAGAAGACGGTCCAAAAAAGTTAAAAAAAATAACAGCATAGGGCCACCCATTTTTAATCCATATCTAACAAACATTCTTTTCCTTAATCAAATAAATGATGACTACCACGTCAAGAACAAAAACCGTAGTAACCAAAAATTCACGAAATAATGAAAGAAGCGTAATTAAATTCGTTCAGAAATTTGAAGCATTGTTACAGAAAATATTTTCCTTATCTTTGTTATCCCCCTAAGCTGCATGTATCGGTATGTCTAATCAATCTCACGGAGAAAATAAAAGTGAGCGCTGAACGTTAATAAACGAGGAGCTTGAGGAAATTACATGGGTTTGTAATGGCGGCCATTCTCTTTCTTCCCGTAATTGGGTACTTGTTACAAATAATTAATTAGGTATTATGAAGGGAATGTAAACAACCGAATAGATAAATTAACAGGTGTTGCCTTTGTTGCGGAGTTTTGTAGAGTTCAGTTGAATTAAATATTTCCGTTTGTTTGCTTAAGTCACAGAATTAAATAATTTGATTTCATTTACAAACTTTTACGATGCAGTTAGCCTAATTGATAAGTGCAAGCATTTGTTCTTGAGTTGCAGATGTTTTATGTATACAAAGTTTTTATTTCATACCCATTTTTTTTTACTTCTAGCATTTGACGTTGTCTAAGAACTGATCTAATGACAACTTTAGAAGTACTTAATCCACAATTTATTTGCTGAAAATGTTTTATATTTATAATTTTAATTGCTGTCTAAGAGTAGTTAAAGGTTATCCAAAAAATATACTGAGGGATAAGTTAGTCTAGACATGAAACATAGGGCTAAATGGAGCGATTTTTAAAAACTGAAATATTTCGGCGGACACTATAGATTGCCAAACGTCAATCCTATTGAGCCAGCTTATGTCTACGCCCTCCGAGCTGTCTTCAGCATCTTATCACGCATAAATAGTTTTTCTCTTCGATTTTTTCCGCAAAAATAACATATCATTCAGAACACGGTAAAAGCGTCGACAACTTGTCACTACGAGATAACGAAAATAATAATATTATTACATTATTAAAGGTACCGCTGTAAAAACACAATAATTTTTGAACATGTATTCGATATTTGGAAATTGAAGATCAAAGTGTTGAACACGGTTTCAATTTGACCTCTGCTACGCAGGTCAACATAATATTTTCACGTCTGGTATTTGATATGAATTTTATGCCTGCAATTTTTCACTCAAATAGAAAGGATTATGTATGTTTTACTACAATATATTACCAAATCGTTTTTTTATGAGCGTTTATTCATGTTAATAAATATGCTTTTATAGTGGCATTTGTTTTATATTTATATCTGTGTACAAACAATTGAATACCGAGGCTGGCTTAACGTTTACATCTGATGCATTTGATTAAATTATGTTATATGTTTAAATGATGTAATATATTTTGGGTAATTGTATTTCCAGCAAAATATTTATTACAAAATGTTCGAGATAAATCAATTTTGCACCACCTTTGGATTTTTTAAAAGAAAAATTCTAAGGCCCGGTTTACGAGTATAGGTTTATGTTAGTTGGATAAAATCATCTTGACCGAGATGCACGTCGCAAGATACGTAAAAGTAAACGTCAAGTTATAGAACATTTTAATTTTTAACGCATCATTACAGTCGAGATTAGTTTCAAAATACGACCCTTAAGTGTCAGATCCTAAAGTAATTCAGTATTGTGACATACGATTAAAATATTTACTGACACTCGTACAAGCCTAATCCTAATCCTTAAACAATAAACACACAATAAGTAACTCGAATTTCACAACTCAAAACCACAATAATTTTCTTTAGCATTCACTGAATAACAAATAGACTCGAGAATCCTCTAATTCCCAACCTTGTTATCCACACGATCGCACCACAACGAGCACCATTATCCGCCATTTGAATTTAAACTTTAATGGACATCAAAGTATGCAATAATGGATCTGACAAAAGGGGAATTATTACACTATGATCTCGATTCTCAAGTAAGGGGTATCCGATCTCGACACAATATAGGCTTAAAGAGGTTTAACTAGTGGAACAAAGCCCAGTGTCTGTTGCAGCCGTCGACCTGTTTCAGTGTACACTGCGGGACTACTTGTATTCAAGCGTAGATAACCAACCTGCAATCTATCTCACAAAACTTTAAGTGTATAATTCGACAAAATAGTACCTACCAGAGTTTTCACTGGGAAATAAAACATTGTACAAAACCGAATAAACACGAACTTTATGGCGAAGTTAAACATTCACGAATATGAATTTAACGCGATGTAACAGCCTACCCGTTTTCAATCAGGTATTTTACGGCATTACAAGGCCTACCTTTAAGAAAAAATACATATATATATTTTCAACTATATCTTGGTTATCACCGATTTTGATTATCGACAAATCAACGGTTTCATAATATTTTTTCAAAGTCTAGTAACTAAACAATACCGAGGATATCGCTTCAAAACATTCTTCAAATTATCCCTAGATGAAAACGTCACAGATCCCTTACTTATGCCTATATTGTAAACTTCATCAAAATCGTTAGAGCCGTTTTGGCGAAAGTGATTTCAAATATATATATATATATAAAATCACTTGTTGTATTGGATAGGATAGGATAATAAGACGTCGAGGAGAGATGCAGCGCAGCGTACGCTACGCAATCAAGCGATTCTGAGCAGCGGAAAATGATAAATTAATAGAGCGATTTTATATGTTGTCATAGTTAACAACATTTCAAATGGCGCTATCAATTTAAAATTCATAGTAAGTTGTTTCTTAATATGACTATTACTTACATTATTACTCACATTTTAGAATGTGTATTACACGAGCAAAAAACATAAAGTCAGAAAGTTACTTTTTATGTAAATTAAATTAAAACCTAGTAAATAGGTAGGTAAAACAAGCAATATTTTAGTCAACCCCAAAAAACTAATAAATTATTTTAAAATTGACCAAATCTAAACCAACCTCCTTACCAACCTACATTTTTTTATACTATATTCAATATGAAACTTCGAGACACTGTCTTTTTCACTTTTCAACTGGTACGCGATTGAGAAAGGAAGCCAGGGCTAATGTATGCTTGAAATTTGAGGTTACAAGTAGATTTCCCTGATTCAGGAAACTGGAATGGAACGTGAGCAACGTGGCACGACTGCTGAAAGTAACTGCAATCCCAAAAGGCCCGGTCAGCAGGCGGACACGAAAATACAAGGATTACATTCTCGGCGAGAGCCTTCCCATCCAATAAGTCGACTGAACTCTTCGGTTAGTTAAAAAAAATAGTAGGAAGAAGAAAGAAAGGTTTTCACGGATGAGTGTGAACAACGGTTCTCTGCCGTATCGCCGAATTATGTTTCGTCAAATGATTCATTTCGTGAAATGTTTCATTTGGGCAAATGCTTTTTTTTCTAAAACTGTAAATAACTCAGGATTTTTTAAAAACTAACCTAACCTAACCTATAGGGGTCTACACGATGGTCCTGAAATAAATCCTGAAATATTTACAGTTTTAGAAAAAAAAGCATTTGCCCAAATGAAACATTTGACGAAATGAATCATTTGACGAAACATAATTCGGCGAAACGGCAGTACACCGTGAACAACACCGTTAAATTATTGAACAAGTCACCAAGTCAAATAGTCTTAATAACACCCAACTGCATGATTTGGTAGTTACCATGAAAACATTTTTAATTTCGTAATTTTTTTTATTAAAGTTTTCGAAGACACTCGCGTCGCTAAGACTAAACTATCGACACACCTCGTTTGCTGATATCGGGCCATCCATTCCGCCACTTCGAGGGAACAAAGAACCATACATGCACAACTTGTCTATACATCTAGGTATATGATGCAACTATATACAAGGTTCCCTTTATACAATGTGTGTCTGACCTTGGGGCTTTAAAAGCAATGATCGATTTTACTCCCCAAATGCTGCTTCTTTAGTTCTAATATTAAAATAATTTAATTTTCAGTGAGTTACACGTGATTAAACTTTACTTGTCAAATCAGTGAATTGAATACGTTAGGATACTATCACCCGTGTTTCTTGGTACAGGAGCGGGTACCTGTCTTTTGTTTTGATGTAGGTAACGACAACGGACGTCGTGCATTGAAAATACTATTTATTCTATATATGAAACTATAAAGAATTAGATATTACATTTTTTTCAAGTTGTAGAACAAAAGAAGCAGCATTTCAGAGGTAAAATCGATCGTTGCATATAAAGCCCCAAGGTCAAATACACCCTATATAGAGTTTGCCATTAATTTATTTAGGCTGTACATTGTCTGATATTTCACATGGCTCATGGAAAATTAATAGGGACATGGACACATATTAAATCTAAAGGAAACAAAGGCAGCTTTGTAACTCACTTTTGAAAGTAAAGTATGTAGTTGAGTAACATTTTTACATAGACTTCCTCCGTAGCTATGGGGCTTTGCAGAATTCATCCCCCGAGGGATAAGGACGGGTTAAAAGTTTGCACACTCGTAATACCTTCACATCCTCCTCGGTTAGATAGTCCCAGGTTCCACTTCCGGCGATGGCCTCCTTTTATTGTATCTTTTCCCCCCTCGCGTTACACATTACTTCATAAGTGTAAAAAAAATGCTTAAATAAAACATCCAAGTACTGTGTAGCGTTTTCGTCAATTCTTGTTATTTTGTATATAACAAGCTACCGTAAAATTTAACTTACTTATGGTAAATTCTAGAATTTCACATAGAAGTAATTATTAACTGAATCTTCGTGAATTGTACGTGGACGAAATTGCGGACAAAGATAAGAATGGGACGCCGGAACCACTTGAGGTAACTCCTCAAATATGCACCAAAGACTGACTATTATTAGCGAAATATACATTTGATTTTGGCTTTCGTTTGTAAAGTATATGCATACCAAATACATTATATTGTAGTCACAATCCTCCTTAGTCTTAATCTTCTATCTTACGCTGCCTAACTGATAAGCACTAACCGGCAACCCCGGTGTGTTTAAAAGGCCACAATTTTCTACAAAACCTAAAACAAAAAAAAACATTCCAGAGGACTTAACAGGCTATGGACATTTATCTCGTTTGGATAAAAATAAGTAAGTAGAGTAAATGCTATGCAGTCTGGATGCGGGAAGAGAAGTATTCACAGACCATGAATCCGATGGTCTGAAGATAATAAGGAATGAAGCTGGCACATTATGAACCTCTACTCCATTCTATTCAAAACCATATTGTTTTGACGTGTTGTCGTATAGTTTTTAACTAGGCCGCCATTACTGTCTAGTGTATTTATAAGAGCTATCACAATTTTGAGACTACGATAACATGCCAAAAACAATACGGTTTTACCGAGTAGAATAGAACACCCAGATTAACTGGTAATGAAGCAAATTTGCATAAACTCGGAGAGACAAATAAATGGTTTCAAGTAAAATGCTGTAGAAGAAGAAAAATATAGAAATCAGATCTAAAAACTTGTCAAGCAAAATGTCACTGTGGCATAATTACGTAGTGGGTCAGGATTCCATTTAGCAGACTATTCATAAATAAAATGTAAGTATAGTAAAATTTAATATGTTCTACCAAATCTAAAAGCCTCAAAGGGACAAAATTTCTCCTTAAAAGAGAGGACGCGGACATTTATTTTATATAACATTTCCTTTTAAATGGATGTCGAACTCGTAACGTTACGAAAATTATACCGACGCAAGAATATTAAAGTCTTTTCAAAATGCTTAATAAATAGAGGGACAATAAAATATTAATTTAATTACTGAATAAATCTTTAGATGGAAAGCAAAAAAATACTAAGGTACTTACTAAATAAAGCTCGTTAGTATAACATTTTCTAGGATTTCTTTAGAATATTTTTAACGTCTACACAGAAGAGGCAGAAATATTTCCCGCAACTATTTAAGTTTATATCAAACTTCTATCGGCCGCCGCGTAGCGGACACCACACAAATTCAATGATCACAAAAAAGTTATAGAAAACTTCCTCAACGGCGCCTTGAGGAAACCCAAAGTTCGTGAGGCAAATAACTCGTTTTAAATTTATTTTTTCAGCACTTTTAGCTTTTTAACTGTATATGCAAAGTTTTTATACCCATCCAGTTGTTTTATGGATGTTTATATTTTGATTGCCTTTAAAAGTGGTGCTTAACTGTTCCGTTTCAGGCTTCCGTGACCCGTATTATTTTTACCCTCTTTTATTATCAGCTTTGCTTGTAGTGTTACCAAGTTTTATGCAATTCCGAGGACAGTACAAACAAGGTACCATCGAGCTAAAGACTGTATCGTTAAGTATAAATACAACTTTACGTAGTCGTCTTTCTTTCCTAAAGTATTTTTTAGATTTAAATGTACATGTGTTTAATTAGTGCTTTTATTAGGTACACATTTCATCCTGCGGGCTCGACTTGAGGCATATGGTTTAGTCAAAATTTACCGAATCCATCTGAGTGATGTTAACGAAAGTGGACAAATAGCAAAATAAATCTTACTGTTTGCGAGCTAGACAACGTAACCAAAAAAAATTATCATACTACGCAAACCATAATTTCACATGATTCCCAAAGTAAAACATCTGAGCATTCTCTTTAATTTATTTTTAATAAAAAAAAGGCATGGATGGCGATGGGCGGTGGCCATTTTGAGAATATGGCATATTACTCATTACAACTCCGACTTTGACATCTATTATAACTATTAAGAAGCGTTTCTATCGACGTGTTTTACCGATGGTTAGACGCCACGATTGTCCATTGTGCTTGGGTCTGGCTGAGACCTTTGGTTAGTCTCCCTCCTCCCGCTCGCACCAGATATTGATGGGAAACCAAAACATTACGTAAAAAGTCGCTTTTGTGTGAAAGTAAAAATCTATCATATTTATTCTGCGGATGCTCATTCGGGTAAACATGAAGGGGACACTTAGTTCACATGTTTTGGCTGCATACCAACCTATTGCATTTTAAAATTATACTATAGGAGTTGCTGAAATACTTCAAATTGAGCTCAATAGGCTTGTCCGAAATATATTTTGGGGACGATTTTGAAAGCATCATAAAGTCTCCAAGACACAAAAGTTAACCATATTATATCAGATGAAATGGTTAAAAAACACCTGCAGGTCATATCCTCACAACATTGTAATTTAAAATAATACGGATGTCAAAAGTTAGACTAGGTTTTGTATGTATTTATACTAAACGATACAGTCTTTAGTATGGTGATAGAGATGGAAGAACTCCTGGGTAATAAAAAATGTTATAGGTCCGTCGAGTTTAATCAGTGCAGTGATACACTGCGATAAGAAAGCTTGTCATAAAAGTAAACTTGTTTTTATGTAGAAAAGGAGGCAGACGAGCAAGGGAGTCACCTGATGGTAAGTGATCAACGCGACCCATAACCTAAACGCTCGCAACACCAGAGAAATCGCGGCCCCAAGTCGTATTGGTTCGGAAAAACAAAAACGCTCTCAAAATCCACAGTGGTGGATTTCCAACTATCAAGACTGTATTGAAAAAACTTTAAAAGACAGACATTGTTTGAAACAATCGCGTAATTACAAATTATTTAACTCTGTACGTGTAGACTGCGTCCTGCTACCGACGGGTGCCGTAAAACAAGCAAGTGCAATTAACATTGACCTAATTAATAGCAGCCTTAACGTGCTCCGAGAGATTCCTCCGCGCCGGGCCGAGGCGTTTGCTCCTTGTTACGACAGACATTTAGCTTGAGGAAACGTTTGTTTAAAAATATGAGATCAGAAATACTGGAAGGGTTCGACTGCATTACTCTAAAATAATGCTGCGAAACCCGCGATTTTGACGAGATGTCGACGTAAAAGAATAAAGGTACGCTATTGTTTTGCAACTAATGACTTATGTCTAGTTCATACTTTATGTTTCCTCTATCTTTATTCTTTGTTGCAGCATTGTGCGTTCTGTCTCACTTTACGCAGAGCATTAGTTCAATTTAAAAATCAGCGTGGCTAGCACAAGTTGCGTGCGACTTATTTGTCGCTCGGATCTCCCTTTCAATCTAATCAGTAATGATAAAGACGCACTGAGCGACAAGCGAGAAACTACAACTTGTGCTTCCCGTGCAGGGATATTTATTTCATGTAAATGTAGATGAACTAAAATAACATTATACTTAGTAATAAGGTTTCATTTCATCGTAGGTTAGTATAGCTTCATCATAATTGTAAAATAGAGCGATATGCAAACTGGTTATAATACAGTATAATGTCTGTTGTACTGGAGTATATTTGTCATAGTGAGGTATTATTTTTTACATTATTTGTTGTATCTTGGTAGTCTATAACCCGCACGCAGAGCTAATAAATACCGCCCTGCTGGGTGTAGAAATCCCTTCGAACGTGACGCGAGCTCAGAAAGCCCGAGCGCACGAATCTCGTACTTGAAGACATAACCTCGTGTCGAGCCAGTTTCTTTAAACATATTTTTTATAAAAAACATTATCTACTGCCGTTCTTCTGATAATACATGGGCGCTATAATTATTTTGTCGCGTTTTACACACGTTACAAACACGATATTATTATGTTTGTTATGGTTCTTGTTTTCTAACTGGCCAAACACCCTAAAAAATATTGATATTTGACCGAACTAATTGAGGTGTTAGAGTCAACTCAGTGGGCATTCGTAAGTTGGTTCGACGATTAAGTACTTGAGTATCGTTGATGATCATACACCGGATTGACGGGAGCAAAAATGTACCACTGCTAGTGATTCATTAAATGTCGACAAAGTTTATCGACATCGATTAAAAGCAATATTTTATCTTCAATATCCTCAGTAATGGCCAAGTTTGATTACCTTTTAATTATCTGCAAACCTCTTTTATTTATACTTATCGCAACTATAAACAACCGGTATCTGACATTGACTCTGGACTCTAGTCACTTGTCAACAACCATTGAAAAAACATTGAATAACAAATTCATTCAATACAACAATATTATTTAGCATTCCGACTAATTGGAAACCTTTTTGTTTTTTAAGTAGGTTAAAAATGCCTCAAAAGAAAAAAGATTGCTCATCTTTATGGAAAGCTGATCATTCAGATACAGAATATAAATGGACGACTTACTTTTTCTAGAAATATAAGATTCACACAAAAAAGTTGTCGATAAACTTAGTCGATATTTAATTAATCACTAGCACTGGTAAATTTTTGCCCCCGTCAAACCGGTGTATGTTGATGATATCTTTTTGAAGTTTGGTAGAAGCGTAGCGTTTACGGAGCTAGCGGGGAAATCGTGGTCTCTGTTCGCGAACTATTTTATGTTACGAAATCCTAATTGTTATGAATACCTACATGTACATAATACTTAGCGAAACCATTACAAACATTGGAAAACTACGTTACTCAATTACTTTTGCATGCTTTTCAGTATGGAGACGGACGCAACGCGTCATCTCCGTTCTCAGTGATTTGTTTTTGCAATTGATGCTGTAAAGCAGGCATGTTTCGTAAGTAAGAGGATTCCAGAATCACGAAAAACTAATCATATTTTTTCAAGTATATCAATCAGAGCAAATTAAATTTCCGACAAATCAAATTATTTCCCGAAATACACTCACAAATAAATATATAGAGTCACTTTGTACGAAAATTCTTTGGTTACTGATCCGTTATATTTGCTCTTCAGTTTCTATGAAAGCGGAATAACGATTAAGAACTGTTGGGCTTCATATTGGGAGTTCGTTAGGGTAATTCATTTGTAGAACCAAGCGCGGCCTTATTTCCACGAAAACGCTGACCTGAATCCATTTATACTTCAAGTAATAAATCAGTTATTATATTTGGTATTCACGATAGAAAAATCAAATTACATTTCATAAGCTACCGAATTAATTTTTTGCCAAGACGAAGTACATGGCTTCAAAGTATAAAGTGCTTGCTGTATCTATACACAATATAATGGTAAATGCTTACCATTTGTCCCGATCGGACACAAATCTTAGTGAAATCAGGCGCAGAAAATCAATATTTCAGAGCCTCTATTAGAACAAAACCGATCTTAATCAGCCTTAAGACGCCATTTATATCTATGATAAAGTTGGTACCTAGTGTTCCGCGATCTGGATGTCAATAACCATAACCCCTAATGTGTATGTTCTTTGGATATATTCAATTTGACAATACCACGTCTTTGAGACTGTGAAAACATGATTAGAAACCAAATCATCGATTATTGTATTTTTCAAACATGACACCTTTTGCGCATGTTTTTGGTTGAATCTTCGAAACCGACTATCGATGATTTTTGTTTAAGTGGTTCAGTATTTAAGTATAACTTCTAAATCTTGGTCAAGTTTTTTTTTATAATTGTAGTGATTTTAAAGTAATTCGTTTGAATTTGCACGCAAACTATTTATATCTGACGTTCTTCGCGCGAACGCAGCGAAGCACATAAAGGCATCCTTTTTCATTTTTGATTGGGCGTGGCAGCATTTGTGGCATTTAAGTCGGTAGTTATATAATATGATGGAATAATATATCTTCTTTTCCTGGTTAGGTAACAGTTGAGCATGTTTAATGAGCAACTTTGGCTCGGCATGCACTCTTTGCTCGTTTTTTACTCCATGCCAATATTCTGACCATCCTAGCGTCATCTCTAGGGCCGCGTTGGTGTTGTTCCCATTGCCCCTGTTAAAATGGGTTAGTCCTGAACCTTCGTCAGTTTTTTATCTAAATCTGGTATTACACTCGAACTTGGGTATTTATTGTAACCCAAGTATCATTTCGATTGATTATTTACTTTAGTTTATTTTGTAGAAATTTATCTTACCCGAAGCACGTTCGTTATGCAACAGTTTTACAAAATGGCGTCCCATGATATACCAACGACTCATTGTATGCATTTATACGTCCCTCCTTCATTAGATCTACGATATTACCGGGGAAATGTAATTTGAAATACTCGGAAACACGAAGTCCCAACCGCGGACTTAACGGAGGATCTACGAATATTAACTTATTTCCACGGTGAGCTACGCTCAATACAAACTACTCTTACTTAAGTGTACCTACTTACTTTAAAAGCAGTTATATATAAATTAAATTATAGGTCGTAACCCCTATAAGAATCTTTTTGAATATCCAAGTGGTGAGCAAACTGCGTGCTGAAATATCGTATTCAAACATTTGATTAGGTACTTTGTACTTGCAACTTTTCGAGCTTCCACTGGTCTATGTATCTCAATATGAAAGGGGCCGCCGCCAGCCGTGAATACTAAGGGGGTGCTTTTAGTGCGGTGTTCAGATGCTGTATAATAACAGAGCGTTTTAAATCGTTCGTGTTTTAGAAATGCTACATAAATTACATCGAATGTTTTTTAAGCGTATAGCTTCTTGCTATTTTAAGTGCAGCTTCGAATAATATTTTTGATTTAGAGCCTTCAGAGTGTAGGCATGATATTGCGATTGCAGCCAAGTCGAGAAAATAGATTTATTTATGAAATGCATATATTACCACATACCTTCTAAACAAAACATGAAAATATAATGATTATGACATAATTATTTTGATCACCAGGAAGGCTGAACTATAAATATTAAAATTTCTGCAGCGAGGACACTCGGTATCCTCCCAATAATCATTTATGCGAGACGCCACGTTTTGCATAACTCTAGCTGACGGAACGTGAAAATAGCTCCAAAGGCTATTCGTAGTTGGAGCTAATTTGTCGACGACGAAACAACTCTTGAGCCACCGATTACACTAGCCGTAGTACGTGTTTTAATCGACAAGGGCAACCCCGGGAACCCTAATAAATCCACTCGGACCTCTCTTCATTAATTTGCCTCCTGTCAAGTCCGAATCTGAAATTGTTGATGTTTTGCTCATGTTTGTGGCACAATTTATTGAACCAATAATTTGTGGTCCCAAAGTTGAGCTCACTTGCGATGATTTATTGAGGCCATACCAGATTAGGTGCGTAATATATGATGGGAATTTCGTTAAGTGCTTTTGTGTCTGGTTGCTGTGAAAATATAGCATCCATCGGCTGCGGAAACGTTGTACAGGACCGTTTTGCTAGGCGTTAAAACCTATGTATATGGACATTTTCTGTTATACTTTTGTTTTTAACTCGATTGCCATTACTGTGAAGTAAATAAGGACCATCAAAACGTTGACAAAACGATAACAGGTCAAAGACGACATGGTTTTTACCGCCGAGAATCTCCGCCCTGATATATCTATACTATTGGGACAACATGTAATAATATTTAACATTGAAAAGCATCCTAATACGTGTGTCCATTACCAGTATTGCTTACAATTTTGCGTAGGTTCTTTCATATAACTTAAAAGGGCTCACCCACAAAATGGGCAGTATATCGAAAACCCATTGAAGTAATTTGAGGCGAACCAAAACGACATTGTCGCTAAGCGATTCAATCCTGCACGACCGCATTGGGACCTACACGACGATTTCAGTTTAAGCGATTTTATGTAGTCACCTGTCACACCGGGGCGTAATGATGCGATAACTCGTAAAGTGTCGACAACAGGGTCATTAAAAAGGGTCGATCACGATCAGGAAGACATTATTTAGTCGCATGACCATAAGAAACGTATAGCTAATCAGAAATTAATTTTGGTGGATGTGAGCCACTTGGCAGCTTCGTCATTTACGCAAAGAACATACCTACAATACATTAATGGCTCTATAGTTTTGTTGAGCAGCAGAACAGTAAAAAATATAATTTCGGTAAATAAGCATGTCATGTCGGGAAAAATGTTCAAACGTAACGACAAAATGGCTAATGGAAAAAATATTTTAGAGTGTCAAGGAATATTTAGACGTTTGAATTTGTATTATTTATTAATGACTATAATTTATAAAATTTACATTTTTTTTTATATATATATTTGTACGCTTGCTTGCATGCTGAATACAAGTGCTTGTTATAACTAAGACGATGTATTACTGTATTCTGACAAATAAATGAATGATTTTTTTGATTTTCAGATGCTCTCGGGGAGTCACCAAATGAATTAACATCCTTTTATTTGCCGTACCGTTTACACCTACATAGTATCGGACTATATAAAAAATGTATACACAAAATAACAGAGTTTATGTCCAATGTCTGAGTTCGAAAAATTAGATATAATACTATTAGTGGAAATAAGACCCCTACTTTCGCGAGGACGTTGCTATTATGAAGCGTAATCAAGCATGTTTTTCACATTTTCCGCTCCACTTTTCCCAGGTGCTCCGGCGCACGGTGTGACATGTGCCCGCCTTTTACCGACGTTCCGGCGAGCGATAGCAGCGCGGGAATCGGCCGATGTACGACACTAATACGACGCCAAGTACCAATGTAATACGTGTACAACTTCAAGCTTTATACATATGCCTGTGCTATCGTCGTACAGTAGTGGTATTGGAAATATTAAAACATTTAAAACTATTATTTTTTGGGAAAAATTTACATTCTATCCAAATATAAGCTATTACATTATTTGTAAAATCAATCTTTGGCATGTATTCATTTTATCGCTGCAAAATGTTAGTCGCGTCCGTGGGACATTAAAATTCAAGAAAAATTGGAATTGTGAGCTTTAAAAAAAATAGGCGTTTTGCGGTGGTGATTTAGGTATTTAGAAATATTACGTTTTACGTAATGTATAAACCGTTGAGTTTAAAATGTTAAATTAATCCTAATCAGAACCATTTTAGCGTCAATATGGTTTATTCTTTAATTATAATATATGTATATTCCTACTTCATTGAATGAATAAAAAATAATTTTGTGACTTCTGTAGTTCCACACATAATTATATTATAAAATTTACGTTAAGATAGTTCTTATTAGGATTCAATACACGTTTTAAACTTTAATGCTTTATACATGTGCACGTAGCCTGCAATATTACTAAATACCTAAAGCGCCATCGGAAGCCTTTTTATTTAACTAACTCTCAATTAACTTTATCTATCTAAGTAAAAAGCAAAAATAAAAACTTTAGAATTCTCAAAACTTTTTCATGAACTTTGATGTCCCACGACGCCACTAATATTTTGCAGCGATAAAATATAGTACCAACGTAAAACTTCTTTTTAAATACCTCACAGTGCACTTTATATATCCACACAGCAAAAATTAAAACGTTTGGTATTCTCATAAGTATTATTTCTCTGGCTACGCGACTATATTACAAATTTATTAAGATGATTGATCTGTTACTAAGGAAGATAGATCTGTTATAGAACTAAGTACTTGTAGCATGGCGACCTTGTGTTATTTTGCATTTGTTTTTTTGTTAAGAAACTTAGGGTCTACGATGAGCGAGCGTAGCAAGAAGCGGTCGGTTTTTTTCCGACGAGAACATCGTGAGAAGTCAAGCGAGCGTAGCAACAGCGAGCGCCAGAATAACCCTTTCTATTGAAGAAATATCATATGATACCTATATTTTTTCTTATCCTAGGAATGCAAGTGACCAACTGAAAGGCAAAGGCATCTCCCCCTTAAAATGGCAAATAAAAAATATGCTGTAATATTCTATATCTTAGGTAAAACTAAACTTAAGATAGAAACCAATTAGCTTAAATACGAGTATGTATTTGGGGTACTGTGTAACAATACTACTAAGACTAAATAAAAATTGTTATTTGATAACTGACCAAATAAATTGTGAGTTGGGAAATAAAAATAAAAATAACTGCCATTTTTTCTGTTTGCTAAGTGATCTTAAGACATCATTAAATTACTTACGCGAAGAAAATATTGTAAAATGACAATCGGTAAAAAAGGTACGGCGCTACGACACATCAGTAACCCGTGAAATATATTCCTACAGGATACCCATTATTTAACTAGTTACGAAATATATGACGCGTCAGTATGATGTACGATGGGGAAATATTGTTCAGCGTCACATAAAGTGCGCCAAGTTAGTAGCTTCCATAAAGGTGGCCAGATATTGCAATTTACGTTCACGTCCTGTCAGCCCGTCACGTTATCATCGCACACGGACTCTGGCAGCGTACGTTAGTAGCTAGACTAGCTACGATGTTGTAACCTTACTTATAATATCGCTATTGTACAAACTTAGAGAAAATAATGACCTGACCTATACGCCTAGCCACGATGTAAACGCGCTAACGTTTCTATTTTTTATCGACTTGAAATGTATGGAGTCGGTCGACGCGATCTGCCAACAGCAATTCTAAACATTTGATTTTCGATG
Organism: Acleris laterana; assembly: GCA_963966035.1. Lineage (NCBI taxonomy): Eukaryota > Metazoa > Arthropoda > Insecta > Lepidoptera > Tortricidae > Acleris > Acleris laterana. The sequence goes on along the minus strand of OZ014443.1, from coordinate 10,372,476 downwards.
TCGATGCTTAGTTAATTGCATCTTGACCAGTCCCTGACGAATACAAAGATAATAATGTTTATTTATTTATTAGGGAATAGTGATTTTATACCTACATAAATTTTTGAGAAAGGTTACCTAATTATAAAAAAAACGTTTCAACCCTTACCAGTAAGTATGTTTGTCTTCACGGATCAACACCTCAACCAATCGACGTGAAAATTGTTACAAAGGCAGTAAATAACTCCGAGTCAGACAGGGTACTTTTCATCCCATAAAATTGGTCAGTTCGAATAGCGATAAACGACTTCTATGTGGACGAAGTAGGAGGCAAAAGCTATGTACCCCGACACCCCGAGCACCTTGCGCCGAGTAAGTAATGTTAACGTATAGTCATGGAGTAAATACTTATGAAAATTAGGGTCAGTGCTGCGTCCGTATTTAGTAGGTAAGTACTAAAATAGCAATTTGATATTGACTACTATCCTATTATCATCGAATAGCATTGGTGAAGCATTGTACGATAAAAGCTATGGATAGGTTAAAAACACATAATTAAATAGTAAAGGTGGTTCTAAAACGTGACGATTGTTTGAAATGTTTGAGCTACGGTAAACAACCACTGTAAAATACATTATAGAAAAACACTTGTCGTAATACTTCGCATCTGTTTGGATTGGAATTCACAATAAGTGTTTGTTATATGACAAAAATGGTACTTGGCAAATTTTCACATTTACTTGAAGGACCAGAGAAGGCAGAACTTGAGAAACTTAAACATACTTATTATGTTAATAAAATTTAGATGTCTTTTGAATTTAAAACTTCAACTACGTACAAGATACGCTTGGGTCCTGATATTTCTGATACGCTTCTTTCATTTATCTGCACCATCTTTTACGGTAGACAATCTCCTACGCAGGAGCCGTTGGTTGTTTCATTTCCAATTCCATTTTTCTATCGTGGAACATAATATAATTCATTCAAAATAAAATATTGGAATACGCCGTTAGGATTTTACCAATTTATCGCGTCAATCGTTTGCGCTAAACGAAACGGTGCGAATTAATATGCCTCAATCTACGCCGTAATGGCGGGCGTACCTCCTTCGCTATGAAAAATGGAATCACAGCATTCAACGATTTGTCATTTTAATGTTTTCGTGTTCGTAACCACTGCGACGATGGCACCGGCAGATTAATGTTAGCGAAGATATCCCACTGTTTGGTATATGCGTTTGAAAACTGAGTAAGCGTTGGGGAGGAGCCGTGCCTGCTCAAGGGAATCGTTATTTTATTCACTCTTCTAATAGTAGAATATTCACGGAACAGTCTTGTTTTAATAGTACACATATTTAATAATGCTTGACCTTATCTTATATTTTCGTTTATCTTCAGGAATTGGTAAACATGCCCTTCATACATTTCCATAAAACCATTAACCAATCAAGCACGGTTTTTGATTGTTAATAATATTATTAGAAAATATTTAGTAATTAATAAGGAACATGCATGGACTTAAATCGTAATTCTCAAAAAAATATGAGAATACCGTAAAATAAATCAACAAAAGCTAAATTAAAATTAAAATCGGCCGACAAATACGGATTATACTGATAATTAGACAGCAATTAGACGGAGAGATTTGGTACGCCGTATATTTACGTCATGTAACACGTCAGTCATATAAACTCCATGTTGTATTCTGTTTTGCTAGAAAGAGATAAGAACTAATCTTTGTCGGCTTACATCTTGGTTATATTAGTAGCTTTTCAAAAAAATACTTTTCTCAACTATTTGTTATATGAATCACTTTTATTGAAACTGAAAAAAGTCATGAATATTCTCTTTTGTAACGTGAGCTAACGAGTAGCAATGATAGTGTAAAGTTTATGCAGAGGTTATTCTCTTTAAAACGGCTGGCGAACGGTTGATCGGGTTATTCTGGTCCGACCTCGATATCTGATCCTCTGGAGGATCCGTTTTAGTTTTATTTATTTTCTATTCCGTTAGGAATTCAGGATCCGCCATGCAGGTCAATCGAGTGAGCGAAGTAATACTAGCGGGCTCACTCAATGGCTAAAGCGGGTGAACTAAAAATGCACGATATTAAATGTTGTTCGTACATTCAGACGGGACACTTCAACAACTTCGGGTGGTTTTAATTGGTCCGTCGAGTTCAACAACAAATTGTTTAACAGAATCACGTACCAAAAATTTACACGATGCTCGCAGTTGTTTTGTCCCCCCCAACGTGTCCCCCGCGGGACGGCCGCGCACGAACTTGTCGGGCGACCAGTGGTTGGTTGATTGGCTTCATTATTAGCCTGTATTGACCTGTCAAATCAAAGTATAGAATGAAAGGGACTGAGTTATAGCAGTCTACTGAGTTATAGTAAACTTGGCATATTTTAAGATCTCATCTTTGTAGTGTTCTCACGTCTACTTATCCACACAAGACCATCACCTCATCCACAAACATCGAAATTAAAATAACCTACGAATCCATAGACTTTTCCATTACAAAACAACAACAAAGAAACCAAGAGAGTTGCGCCAGCAGTGCAGAAATAAATTAAAGACAATAAAAATATTAAACATAAAACAAATGAAGGTGGCGGAATTTTATCTCCGCCGACCTCAGCCAGGGAGTTAGAGCGGCAGCAATCGCCAATTTGTCAGGTTTATTGTATGCCTGCAGTCTGCAGACAACTCAGCTGTCTGGAACCGCCACAGATAAGCATAATATTATGCTTTGGGGCTACTGGAATTCCCACATCATAAAATTGGACCCACCGACGCCATAAAACTGATCATTTACTTTTACGACATCGATCCCTCGGTAATAATTGTGTCGCTATAATTTTTTCGAATTCCGATACAGTTTGCTACGGTCTATATTTATTTACGAGTGCATTGAACTGGTGATATGCGTATTGGTTATGTTCTTTAGGTTTGGGGGAGCTGACCTACGAGCATCGTCAGGTTTAGAGACGAGAATGATCTAAGGTGTGTCTTTACGTCTGATGCTTATTGTTAATATTTAAATCGCAGTGGATCAGATACTTCGGTTCAAAGTTTGACACATTTTGTACGTGGCAAGTGTCAAATTTTAACCTGAGGTAAACTTAATTAAGTATTTGGGTTTTGAATATTTTATTTGAAACAGGCATTATACATACAAAACCGTACAACGACGCGTCCCGTTATTTGGCAAACTTTGGAGAGTGTAACACAAATTAGTTAAAACATTTAAATATTAATGCATTTCTTCTCCCTAATAAAGAACCGACGTGCGACTTCAGGAAGGTTTAGCACGCATTACGCATTTTAACCTTTCGGTAAAAAGCGGAGTGGCTCGGGTTTACTGTCGCCGCTCCTGACGCCTTAACGACCCGGAGTCCTCCTTAACCGTTAATTAAGGCTATTAATCCGAAGGCACGGCCACCTTGTTTTCCCTAATTGGTCGCAGTTTTATTTCGGCAGACGGAACTCCGGGTTCAGCTTTCATAATTAAAATTAATATGTTGTAAAGCAGCATTAAATTGTTTAATTAGATTAGAAACGATTGTTTGTTTGGGCGCCGGTCTTGCATGTAATTTGTATCGCTTGTTTTATTCAGTGTAAATGTTGAGCATTACCTACATTATTATATTATGTTATTAACCAATGTTACACTCATTTAAATAGATAGCGAAATAATTCAGTAATAAATAACAATAAACATGAAAATTACTGATAATTGCTGCGGGATGAAAATTGATAAGCCGCTGAAAGCATTCACTGTCCAGTGTCCATTGTATTTTGACGTACTGAAAATATGAATGAAGCTCATTATAAGTAATCATTCATTTAAAATGTAGACACCTCTAGTAGTAGTATATCTTGTATCAATACAATTATATACCTACAAGTTTAAGTACTTAGTTAAGTACGAGTTTACATCTCTGGTTTAAGGCGTATTATAATTTATAATTTCATCGAATTTGTAATATTTTTAAGTACACAAACTATATCATCCTGTTCTGCATATCAGCCGGTATAAAAGAAGGAGCTGACAAAATTAATTTACCGAGCATTCGCTGAAGCAGCAGGGGTTTTATTCAATTACAGGGGAGGCAAAATACAAAATGTTTACCTGCGGTGCTGCGGGGCATTGCTTGATTCTTCTTTCAAAAATACCTGTACAAATTTAAATTAAAAAAGTACCTACCCTCAGAAAATATTTCCCGTTGCCAGTGCGCGGGTTCCTCAAATAACTTTGGTGTTGTTTTACGCCCAATTCGCAACGATGTTATCTTTCGAACACTCTAATAATAAATGGTAAAAAAACAATCCGCCTATCACAAGCAAAACAGGTAAAGATGACAGAACAACGAACCGAATATAATATAGGAAAACCAAAACTGAGTAGACCTCTTTGTAACGTACCCTAAATATGGAACATTAAAAATGAAAATTTGGTTCCCGAATATAAAATGCTTATTCTCCGGTACACATTGTGTCGTCGTTGCTATTGAAAATGTTTGATTGACATTTAAGTAACATCGGGCTTTTGTATACATTATTTTGTTCGATTCTGTAACGTAGGTACCTACTCTTTTTTATCAGGAAAATCGGTAATATTTCGTAGCAATAGGTCATCTAATATGCTTTTCATATACAAAAAAATAAGTAAAGTAGTAGGATAGTTAAGTTTAGTTAGTTTAGTAAATCGTCGTTTGCTAATTTACGTCATAGCCAAGTAACTGACAGGTAATCGAAAAAAAGATGATCTACTTTATAAAGAACACGGCGGTTTGGATAGTTACGATTAAAAATTAAAAGTACAGAACTTTTGAAACACTGATTATCAATCTTGTATTTATATTAGATACTACTTTTTCTTCTCTATTTCAGAGAACTTAAAGGTCAAACCAATACTAAAGACAATAAATACAAACAGTCATCATTATAGGTAAGTACTTACATTTTATGGAAGCAGAACGGCCATTTTTAATCTCACTTTAGTAAAAAAAAAAGTGGCATGAAGGAAGCATACGAAACGCAGCAATCTCAAGACCGCAATTGTTAGCTTATTAAAACCCAATCAAGAAAATCAAATCTGTATTTAGATTGGAATACATTGGTCAAAAAAGCGCATTCAGTTATCCTCTTAGAAAGGACTATAGTCAAAATGCATTTCTCTGGGCAGATATACTGGTGTTCTATCTGACAGCATTTTTGCCATTTATTCGCAATAATCCAATATGGGGCGGCAGCGCGTGATCTCATTGACGCTAAGCTGGGTCACGGTTGGATATCCATTATTCATGGTTGAACGCGACGCGGATAATGGTTCAAGTACTTTTAAAATACCATAAGTTTTGCACTAGTTTAGTTAGAATCGGGCCATAGCACCCGCTCTTAGCAGAACGCTACTTTTGTAATTTTCTTCTTAGCAAAAGTTAAAGATACACATTACACAACGAATATTAATGAGTTCCGTACCAAAATGGTAAAAAAGGAACCCTTATGGTGAGACTTCGTTGTCTGTCTGTCTGTCTGTATCTCACAGCAAGTTTTCTCAGCATTTATAAATGGTATTAACTTAAAATTTGGCGTAGTTGTACAACTTATTTACCCGCATCGGATTTTAGTAAAAAAATGTAAAATTAATTTTATAAATAATTGGAAAGGGTCTAGAATGGAGGTGTTACCAAGCGTATTATATAAAATACGGAACCCTCGGTGTGCGAGTCCAACTAACACTTGACCGGTTTTTATTTTTTTGTCTGAACCTCCAAACACAGGAATATTAAATTAGTAGGAAGAACTAACGAAAATAAATTCCGTAATGAAACAAGCATACAAAGTCTTGGGCATTCTCTAGTGTAGTCCTTATTTCTTCAGTATTTACACAGTAAACCTTAAAATAATTATAAAAACGTGCATAGTGATGGCTCTGAGCCAGGCCCCGTCCTGCCAGCGGCGACTCATTTCAGATAAAGTACGCCAAGGTTCTCACACAATACTGAGCCCTGCCCTTATTTGCTGCCGTTGCACTGTAATTTACATTCCTACACAAACAGTAACTTTTTAACCCCCGACGCAAAAAGAGGTATTTTATAAGTATGACCGCTATCTGAGAGTGTATCTGTCTGTGTGTCTGTCTGTAGCACCGTAGCTCCTTAACGGGTGAACTAATTACTAGTATATGGGAAAAGCATCGATAATTGAGTTTATCGATATAGACGATCCCTAGCTGTCATTTAAATTTGCCCCGTATATTCCGTGGTCTGCAGATAACATATCTGCCGGACTCATTTATATTTACAAAGTTTCATCCCACATTAAAAAACCTGTTATTGGGAAAACAACTCTTTTTATTCGATAGCTAATATGCGAAAGGGTACCATATGGCTCGTAAGAGGAATTTTCCGCTGCTCAGGTATACATAACGGCGAGCTATAGATGAAATCGTAAAAGCTTTTGACAGCCCACCGTAAAAAATGACAAAGGGCTGTCTCTATATGAAGATTCCTCTTTTTATTTAGGCTTCCCGCCCGCTCGTAAAAGGCCGAGCCTACTAATAAAATGTATGCTCGAAGATTGCATTCAACCCCTGGTTGGTAATGATTTGAATTGCTTTCAAATGTCATTAATTTTCTTATGTCGGTCCACGAACCCAGAGAGAGTAATTTTTTTTTGGTAAACAGAGTAGGTACTTAAGATTCAAAAATAGATACTTTTAACGATTTTAGTTTATATAAGAACTAGCTGTTCCCGTGGCCACTTCGTTGGGCAATTATTATTTTATGGGTTAATGTTTAGCCTATGACACTAATAAATAAAGCAGCTTTCTATTGATAAAAGAATTTTCAAAATCGGTTGAGGAGATCCAAAGATTAACCATTACAACGTCACAAACATTACCTCGTTAGTATATAAGTAATATGTAGATAAGAATAAAAATTATTTTATAAACATACATTTACATGAAATGACATAATTATATGGCAGTAACTAATACTTTATAGAGGTGTTAATTCTTTAAATTTCGTCATTTAGCGTTTTGTTGAAGTATTATAGTAAAAAATATTATCTTATTTTTAATCGGTTACCCTACCAACCTAGAAATTTTATGAAACGAATTGCGTTTCAGATTAGTTGATAACATATTCGTCCTGAGGTCAAGAAAGTTACTTTGGCTAGTTTTATTAAGTTTGTACTATTCTGAGGTTGCAATTCAGACTTGAGAATATTTCTGACCAACGTCGTGAAAATTAGATCTTTACGAACGATACTTTCAGCTAAAACCATAGTACCACGCCCTCTTCTATACTAGTTTTCATGAAATCATTTAAATACGGGCCCTGAAAACCAGCGTCGTGGGTCGTGACTCGCAACGCCACGGCATCATACCGAGGCACCCTATTTGACACTATTTGGTACTCTTTTTTGTTTGGTCATACCTTTTATTTTGGTTGTATTGTGTCAAATGTTGTCCGGAAATTTATTTTATTCTATGATATTCTCTTAAGGCTTCCTACTCAGGCATCCCTGAGGGCTTCTAAAATAATGAAGTATTCTAACAAATACGAGTATAAAAAATCGCGTCCCAACTCAATTCGAAATGAAGCCCGAAATATGTACTACTAACTACACTAAATATAATGTACGGGGGCACTCGGTACAAAGGAAGCCATTTCGGCGGAAAAACGATACTTTCATTTGAATACCAATAAAATTTAATTTAGTCTGGTACGCTCCACATATATTCATTAAGCTGCCTTTTCTGAACTACATCCAATATTGTTCCTTTGTCGATCAAAAATGCGTTAAATTGGTGAAATGAAAAGGTCGCCAGAAAACCTCCAGAAATATTGAGCAATACATTCACTTTTATTTTTGTGCGTGCTCTCCAATATGATCACAATTCTTGGAAATGCTATCTATATCGATGACTTGATACACACACATACATATTTGATACTCACACGCAATATTTGTTAAGATAAGTAATTAAAATAGATATCAAAATCGCATTCAAAATTTGTGACGGGACCATGCAAAGTCGAACTCGAAAATATAGTATACTCGTTCCCAAGACGCTAACTGTAAGGTAAAAAGATCTTAAATTTTTCTTCAGGTTTGGTACTTCTGTCTCACTTACTCTCATACGATATTATGCGAGTCTACCCGACTTTACCAAAACCCGACAGACTTTTATTTATCCCCATATATAATTTTTTAAATGTATTGTGAGTTACAATGAAAAGCCACGTTAATAAGCGTGTAGTATCTGGTCCTTTTTATTAAAGAACCACATTAAAATGACAACCGAACGTAATTTTCAGAATCCGATCCGGAGAGATGGAGAATTAAGCCTGTTTGTGCGAAATGTGGTTATAGAATTAACAACTGGTTGTTAAAGTTGTTGGTAATTCTGTAGCTCTGCCTACCCCACTCTGGGATGAAGGCGTGACGGTATGTATGTGTATGTTACAGCGTCACTTTGACATAGTCCAAATGGGTCTAGGAGTCAGTTTCCTTGACTGTACACGTAAGGCTAGGATAATTCATTTTAAAAATAAGCTACAGGCAGGACGTACGTACGCGTACGCGGTATAGAATAATTGATACACACGTAGTGCACCTACGCAAAGTTGACCTTTTAAAAAGAAATATCGCGAATTAACCTTTTACCGGCGTAGGCAGCAGAGGTAAACATATAAATGAAACTCCTTCGCCTCGTAATTTTTAATCTTCATCGTCCTGCCTACAAGATTTAAACTCCGCTAGCGTTCTTGATGTAGATCATTAATCATTATAGTTACGTCAATTTATCCATAACTGTCAACTGACCAATTAGGTCAAATTATTTCGATTTTTTATACAAAAGTCATGAACGCATCCACATCTTACGAAATAATACTTTGATTTGATTACCTATAATGTGACCACCTATGCACAATATGCACATATTCGTTCCAAACTTCCAACAGGAAAAAAAAAAAGTAATTGAGGGAAATTAGTGGTCTATTTCCAAGTTTCTATACAAAAACTATACTTAATTTGTTCAAAGTATATACCAACTTAGCTATAGCTGAAAGCTAAACTAGATTGACATTTCACGCTACAGCGCAACGTTTATATATTTGCCCTTTTCTGGTTCATTGTATTTGTCAAATGAATGTTACATGTGTTAGTTTTGGTTTTAATCATTGTCATTTCTGCTTCCAAACTCTACAGTATACTTAACTGCATGCAGTTAACTGTGACAACGAGTGCGTCGACTGACGCACCATATCAGTCACATCGCTGCAGAGGGTGGCTGTTGACATGGGTGTGTAGTGCTCGTGACAGTCGTGGCATTTCGCTACGCTACGAGTGGTTCTCGACAATGGCATCATGCTCTCACTCGTGCTGTGTTTATTCTGGCGGGAAATATCATTATTGTATAGAGTACTAGCTGCAAGTTGCAATGACACGTAAAGTAAAAAAGTGTTAATTTTCTTTTTTTTTGTTCGAGTATCCCTCGCTAGCAGACACAGAAGATTTACATCTCGAATACGATACAAACATTCATTTTATTTATATAGATCCTGTGTGCTCGTTACTCCGTTCGCGTACAAATCTGTCGCAATTCCTTCGGGATATGATTCTAATTACCGGGATAAAACAAACCCTAAGTACATCTCCAAGCTTTAAACTACCTCTGCACTAAATTTCACGTCAATCGGTTGAGGCGGTGAGCCGTCAAGACGGATAGGCAAATACACTTTCGCATTTATTACAAGCCCCTGCCCGCGACTTCTTCCGCGTAGATTTCGATTATGATATTCCCTCGGGAGCTTTTAAATTTTCCTCGATAAAAAGTACCTTATGTTAATCCAGGGTATCAGCTATCTCCATTTCACATTTAATTCAAATCCGTCCAGCTGTAGCAGCGTGAAGGAGTAACCAACTAACACACACACAAACTTTCGCATTAATAATACGAGTGTAAGTAGGATTAGTAAAGGTAAGGTTTCTCTTCAAGACAACGGATCATCATTCAATCAAACTTGTAGTTCCTAACATGACGTTACTACAAGATTACCTATCTTGCTCGATCTCATAATCCCACTTAGTAAGTCCGACTGGCTTTGTATATATACGCAAACGTCATAAACAAGTGATCACTTTAACGTCAGGTTTAAAATGCCATAGAAATTTGGCAAATGAGTGAGAGCGAGAAGGTACAAAAGTGATCCTAACTCATGACGCTGAGGTTATACGCAAAACACATTAATTAACAGCAGCACGGTGTTATGCCAAAAGATAGCAGGGATGGCAGTCAGCAAAACCATATTTTCAGTGTTTGGATAAAATGCCAAATGTTAGTTACATGTTGTTAGAATTTTTGCTACACAAGTCGGCGTTGCCACAGAGTGTGTCCGTTCCGTACGTTGCAAAGCATCCTAAACTGAAATGCCCTAAGCACCTGCTTACATAGGCTGCAATGCTTACATAGGGCTTATCCCGGCAGGATAAACCCTATCACTTTGCATTACCGATTAACTTGTTATCTCTTTACATTACAAAACTAGCTGTAACAAGCAATTTTAACCACACCATCTCCTTATCAAACTCAAATACACTATTTTGCAATTTTACTTATTTATTTTGAAAAACCTAAACGTTATGCCCCTCTGTAAACCCAGCTATTTTATTGAGACACTTGAATTTAAAATAGTAGCCATATCGCCATATTTCTTTCCAATGTCGATTTCATATGATTGTCTATAACCGTTTTGAATAACCAATGAGTATCGTCTGAAACAAAACCACTCGCTGGCGCAGCGCTAAACCCCCGCGGGGATTGCTGAAGCTGGCCCGTCTAGTCTAGACAGAATCTTTTATTGATCCAGATAGGCCTCAACAACAATTAAATGAACTTTTCAGACGGCGTTTCGATAGGCATTAAAAGGACACGACCCTGTATTTCACGTAGTAGGCCCCGTTCGGAATGGCACCCCTACGACATTCACGATGCGGCGTGCGAAATGGCCCCGAGTTGTTTAATTGAGATGAAATGTGAACCCGAGGGAGGCTGTATTCAGCAAGTCGTGATCAAACTAGCATCATTGCTCACCAAACTGCTAACAACTTCTAATGTGTTATTTAAATGGGTTTTGTTGAGTCTAATCGATGACGCTCTGAAGGAGTCTGCTAGTGACAGTATTGCTGAGATACGAAACCAACAACTAACAACTTACTCAAATAAAATTTAACTTGTTATATCTACCTATTTATATCAAAAACAAAACAATGTGGTCGTGATTATTAGGACGAGGTTTGTATAAAAAAAAAAAACAATATAAATAAGACTTTTTAAGATGTGGTCATATCCACATGTCATAATTAACAAAAGAGTAAGTACTAAAAAACAATTGACCGTTGCTGGCGATGACTTAAAGCTACAAGCGTCAAGCTCCTGCCGAATCGTTCTTTCGAAACATTTTTAGTTACCATAACACTGCCAAAGTTAGTGCCAAGTCATATAAGTAAAGATCTTTTACTAAATGTCTTGGGACTTGCCAAGATTTGTGAATGAAAGTGTTGAGCTGTATCACAAGAGTGCTTTATACTTGGCTCGGCGTCTCACTCGTTTAACTCGGATGTCTTATGAGGCATAAGCTTCCTTTTTAAAATATACGTTGACGAGAGACCACATTAAACCCCTAACATCTATGCACCTATCGCGTCAAATATAATGTAAACACAAACGTTATTATCTGTGGCAACCATATACATATTTTTAACTCCTTAAGAATGTGTATGACTTCGACTGCATATTTTGAATTTTTAAAATTCTGTGAAACCATGTAATTTTTATTACCATATTGACTGGAACAAGTCTAATGAGTTTTAAAATAGTTTGATTGAAAGCGTAAATTCAAAATTAAATTCACTAGTTTATTTTCGCAAATTTTCAAATAAATTAACCCAAAATACAATTTTAGCACAGCAAGTGACACAATCGATAAAACTGTTTAAATAAAAATGTACTTCTGATATTCGGTTACCAATTTTTTAGAGAATATTAAAAATACCTCTAAAATAACTTTTTCAATTTAATAAGGCAAATATGTGCTTCGTTCATTGTCCTTATACTTTAGGGATCGCATGAAACGTTTACCTTTGACGGTACCTTTTTAATATCTGCCTTCAATTTGTTAACTTGGATACGCCATGACGTCGTTGAACTTTCTTTTTCACATCAGTTCAGTGAGAGTGAGACAGTCGTTAAAACAAAAACATTTAATGAGATATTGATTATTTTAATCTTCCAATATTAAACAGAATTTTAACTGAGTGGTAATATGAATGATTAGCTGCACACTGTATGACCACGACACTAACAGGGGGGTTATTATGACATGGCTATGCAGTTCATTTTACAGTGAGCGTAAAGGACGGAGCTATAGCAGTTACATAACTCTGTCCTTTTATCTCAGCTTAAGATGAATTGCACAGATACATCATAATAACCCCACAGAGCGATATATCTGCACATTTAACACCGAAGTACACAGTCGCAAAATTTATACGCCGGTGTTGGTAGAACAAAATACCGTAATAAATCGAGATAAACCAATTTGCCTCAATAAACGATTTCAGGGAGGCCTTTCATGTTTCTTTCAAGTTTTATGGTCATTTGAGAAAAACCTCTATAAATCTGCGCGTGAGGTGATTCGTTTATTGCCTTCCGCAAGAAATTATATTTTAGAGGTATTTTTTATTATATTTTGAAGTCTAGGTGCTTACCTATTTCGTTCTTGATTACTGGCGGCATTCTACACTAATTTACATCTACAATACTATAACAAAGAGGAGATTTGATTGGTGGTTTGTTTGTTTGTTTGCAATGAATACGCTCCGAAACTATTAGACCGATTTGAAAAATAATTTCACCCTTAGAATCCTACACTATCCCTAGCCTATGTTTTTTTTTCGCAGACGGATTCACGGGCAACAACTAAATAAAATCAAATGGCATAATGTTCTCCTAATCTTGTGAAAGTATTTAATATGAATTATTAATTACTAGCGACCTGCCCTCGCTTCGCTTCTGTTTATGTGAGTTTCTGTAACACCCGTACATAATCAATCAATCAATTAATCAATCAATCGTTTATTTCAGCAATTTACAAATTTTATTTTACATAATTACATTCGTCTTGAATCATTCTATCTATTGATGGAGAGACGGCGGGAAGCGACTTTTTTTACACTATATAAAGACGTTAATTAAGATTTCTATCCATACCTTGTTCACGATAAAACCCGAAATAAAGTAACTTACCGGGATTTACATCAATTAAACGTGTTTGTAAAATATGTATAGACAACCATCCAGTTTTAATGTGTTTATTTTATTTTTACGTATTTATGTCTTAAACAAGAAGCTACTAAAATAAAACCAAATCAAACTAATTTACCATCACGAAAGAGCATCGCTCAGATTACTCGATTCAATTAAGAAATGAATTTAGTGCAGTGTCAAGAGCCCTCGCCGGAATAATCGCGATATTGGTGCGATCGCTCACTAATTAATTACTAGCTGCGAATTAATTACAGCACACGAGTGCACGCGGGTCGGCCGCGAGGCACAACCTCGTTAGGGCACCCAAGAGGACGCGGAGGCTTTCGAACTTAGACAAAGAGAAATCTTTACTCTAATTTGCCTGTTTAAAACAGCTGATGGTACAAACCAATCTAAATATTCCAATGTAAATCGTAGAGGCGCTTCGTCATTTAATACATTTTAACAAGGGCTTCTATTCCCAGCGGTGAAAACCACATCGTATTTGACCTGTTACGGTATTGTTTTGACGTCAGCCGCCATTACTGTCAAGGAAATAAAAGCTATCAAAACGTCGACCATACGTCGATAACACATCAAAGACTTGGTTTATAGTGCGTAGAATACCGGCCATGGTCCTTTTCAAGACTATGCTGAATAGGTATACTTCGGTGAGCTGTTACAGCTTAAGTAATTTTATTATAGTAGTTATGTAGTTTGTCTTGTAATTTCAAAAATTTCGAGTATAAACAAAACTTTTTTACTTTAAGAGCTCTAAATTTCTTTGAAGGCATTCAGTAAAAAGTTACAAATTTAAAACAAAAGTTATAAAAGACTACGAGAAAAAAATACTTCGCATTTTCTCAAAGTATGAACCGCAACCCTCTTCGGAAAAACATTTAAAAATGGAATTCTAAATAATCGGGCGCGTGTTATCAGAGGCAATTTATAATTCCAATAAAGTGTATTTTGTAAAACGCTTCGTTTTTTTATTTATCGCAAAGTCTCGAGGAAATCGTGGCGGAAACCTCAGCCTAAGTAAGATAGGGATCGGGAATGGCGCTCCTCTCCCTCCCGATTTATTCCCCGAGGCCCGCGCTGACGCGAGGGTGGCCGGGATAAAAAATTGCCTCACGACTGCGTCCAGCAGCTGAGCCGGGGTGCATGTGCATTTCCGATGCAATTTGATAAATTATACCGAATTCAATGCGATGAAATTGCCCCCTAAACAAGATTACTTGCTGAGAAGATATTATAAATTATTCACATTCCGCAAACAAAAAATTATAAGGAGAGATAAATACTTGTACCGTCAGAGTACAAATAGATACCTACGTCTGTCTACTAGCTATTAACAACCTAAAAGATATAAGTCTAGAAATAATGGTCTCGGTAAAATTATTGCAAGTTTTCTAAGCCTCTTATTTTTCTTAACTTTCATAACAGTGTTACACAAATACCAAGACATTACCTAATACCTTATCTTGGAAAAAGCAAGACTCTTTTTATTCCATTCAGTCTTCTATCTACGAATGGGAATAGGTACTCGCCTTATAAAGAAAGAGCGAGCGTTTGGAGCACTCAATTGATTTGCATCCAGCGGACAAAGCCGTGGAAGAATCCTGATGCGGAATCCGGAGCAATTCACTTCTCAAACTAAATCTAGGAATTAGAAGTCGAGCCGGGCGCGCCGGCGCGACGGAATTCCTTTTCATGGCACTGAAAGAAGCTATTAATCAACACCTATTACTGGCTTCTCTGTAAAAATGAGAAATGTTACATTATAAATAATGGCGTGGAACTACTTTAATTTCAGTAGTTTGCAATGCCGGCGATTGTAAAATGCGATTTCATTTATTTATTACGATGAACGCTCTACAGGGTGGTTTAAATGGTTTTTATTCGTGAAAAAGCGTATTTTATACAGATTATAAATGACAGTTTAAAAGCTTGTGAATATTTCAAAAAATAAAATATATAATGAAACTCGGCTATCCGAGGAGGAAGAAAGAAAATAGAGGTTTTGTAACAAAGTCGGGGTTGTATAGATCTTACACGAGCAATATCAAATGACAATGGCATGTGGTGTAAATGAGTTCGTTTATTTTCCCCGCTGACAATAGCGGGTTTGACGCTGTATTACCCGGAACAACTGGAATAAGTAGGGGAAAGCGTAAAAATATCTAATTGAATTTTTCATTTCAGACTATGTAGCTACAGGAACTTGTAGAAGCGGAACGATAAAATTAACAATGAAGCGAGTCACAATTATCAAATTGAGTAAAATAGGGATTAAAGAGAGTTGAGCAGTTTGAATTGGGCTAGTTAATTTGCCTATTTAAAATCAAGGAGTAACTTAAAATAAATTAGGTTACATAACACATATACTATACCTATTATTCCAAGACGAGCTGATTCGGAGTTCAAATAAATAGCAGCATTTATTGTAAAATGTTAAGAAAGACGTGATCATGTCATTCAGAACCAGCCGCCCTCATTTCCTCACAAAACCGACTCGTAATCGAGTTGGTGGCACTGAGCGACACGTAGTTCATCCATGGTCTAGGTGTAGCCGGCTTTATTAAACGGTTTGAATGCGGCAATCGCAGCTTCCCTTGATTTGCATTATGGCACAAAGCAGGATTCCGCGAGAAGAATTTAATGCAGTCAAAGCCCTTAGAGCCCTCCCACGGACACACGCCGGCTTTAATATAGTGATATGGAGAATGACATGATGAAAATCAGGTAGATATATATATATTATTTTAACAATTATAGTTAACTACAGATATAACTAACCAACTTTGCTTGTAGGACGAATAATTCTCACGGTAAGAAAATAAACAAACATTCTTGTCCTGGGATGTTATTCTCTTTAAAACAACGGACAGCCGGATGAACGAGCAAAATCACAGCGGCGAGTTTAAGTAGTTCCGTCAGAGCGAACAAAACACATTTTAGCGCGTAAATTTTCAATAAGCAGGCTTATATACGTTCGATCCATCGGCAGAAACCATGCTGCTAAATTGAAAATGCACGCGCTTAAACATGTTTAGTTCGCACTGACGGGACTGCTTAAACTCGCCGCTTGGATATTCACTCGTTCGTTCGTCCGAGCGTCGTTGTTGAGAGAATAACTACCCTGATGTAGCGCATCAAATTTCTCAATGAAAAGATGGTGCCATTTTTAATGGAATAGTATCATATGATCATGATTTTTTAGACACATTGCGGTGACTGGACAATTGTAAGTGTTATTTTATTATCCTAAAGTCCTGCAGTGTGAATTAGTTGCTATACCTATACAGGGTGCCTCTGAACTTCGGGCTTAAAATGCAACGATCGATTCTGCTCACTAAACTGAACTACTTTTGTTCTGCAACATTAAAAAATAACTTAAGTTTAGATAACTAATTGATGTTAAAGTCTAATAGTAAAATCACTGTATTCAATCAATGTCAGTATCTCATGGTATGGGGGCGACATTTCTTTGGTACGAGGGCTAAAGGAAAATTGAGAATTAGATGGCTTACATTGAAAATTACTTATATTTTTGAAATATTTTTAACAACTTACAGAACAAAATAAATTCAGTTTCAGGAGTAGAAATGATCCATTCATTTAACGCCCCAAGGTCAGAGGCACCCTATATAATCTAAGTGCTTGCCACGTTTGACAATCTCACCACGATGAATAAAAAAACACTTTTCTGAATCTTAGTCTGCTAAAAACAGTTACAGTATATTCATTCTTGGAATTACTTAGGTCTTCGCGTCCGTAAGACTGTTGCGGGCCTTTGATCAGGGATTATGTTAGTAAATAGGTACTCAGCGAGAAAATCAGTTTTAGTAGCGCCCAACATTTGTCCTCGAAACGCGGCTTATGTATTAGCAGATTAATTAAGTGAAGTAAAAAAAATATACTTACTTGGAAGTATCTTACGAACAAAACAAGCGAACTTTTGAAGTTTACATGCTAAAAGGTTATAACTACATATAAAACTAAACATATAAAACAACCAATTTAGCATACATACATAAGTACTTATAATCACACTACACTGTACTGTTTTATACTTACTTACAAACTTACATACATAGAAAAACGCTAACTCTGTCTTGCGATTGGGAAAACATATCTAGTAGGTATAATAGCGGTGTCTGAAGGAACACCAAGATCAATAGTTTATTCGTATTTCTGGCGACATTTATCAAAACCTTATTGTTGGAGATGCCTGTGGTTTACCTACTTTTTGTTACTAAATACATTTTTAAGCAGCCAAAGAACGTCTGTTTATAAAATCGTTAGCAGCAAGGCGCCGGACTTTATGTCCGAGCTGTGATGAGATTTTGACGAGCTCTCTCGACTCTGTTAAATCACCCTCTATTTGGTAACTTACATGCTTAAACGGCAAACTTGAAAAGGATTTTGTAATTTAAGAATAAGAATTGGTTCTATGGTCTTTTATTCTGCGTAGGTACAACAAAGATTCAAGTACATTATACATATAAACGAACAAAATAATTCCAACTAGCGGATCTAGATAAGTCACATGCATGACATCGGGATTTTTCGACAAAAGTTAACATATAGTAAATAAACATAATCGTGTCTTTTTTACATATTACCTCTTAAAAAAAATGGTATCATAATTTTGTAAACACTTTTTTTTTCGCTCTGATTGGGCGACTTAAACTCGCCGTTTAAACTTTCGTCTCGGATGAGTTGTAAAGAGAGTTGGTTCTGAGAATCACCTACAGTACCTGTAGAAATATGAATATGTATATGGTTCTCGTAAGCTGTGGTGAGGTCGGCAATGTCAATTTCATACACTTTGAAAGATTTTCACAGCCGTCAACAGTTGCAGAATGCATCCTAACTACTGATATGAAATACCCCAGACTTTCAAAGTCAACGCTTATTCGTTTTCCATTATAACTTTGGACCCGATAATGTGATTTATTTTATTGTTAATATTTGCTGCTCGCCGTACAGTTTGGTCAACTAAGAGCGGCAATATTGCGGAATAAATTCCAGTCCAGTCATAGAGCTGAGTCCCTGGTAGTTGTGAATGCATGTATTATCATATAGCATTGTATTCAAATAGGATAAACATTGTCAACAGACAATGATAAAGGTTCGTTTTGCAACTGACGTTTTGTTACGTGCGAATGAAAGATGATATTTTCGATATGACTATAATGGAGCCCGAATTTCGATTGGTTCTGAAAAACCGAACACTGTTGGCCTAAAAAAAGAACGGTTTACTCATATGAAAGCATTACCAAAAAATACAATGTTAAATAACTAAGGTAAAGCTATCCTTTTGTCAAATTCATATTTAGGCGTTCCCGAAAGCTGAAATAACATTTAATCACTTTTACACCAACGCTTAATACGCAATAATCTCATCTTTCCCACACTCAACATTCCATTTACTAAACAAACCTGATTTACCACTGGCAAAAAGTAATTCTGAGCCTAGGCCTAATATTTCTCGTTGTTTTCCCGCAGCCCGCTCATATTTTAGCCTAACGCTAACGCAAAATTTATCGTGAGACGTAAGAAATACAGTGTTAATGTTTGTTTTGTGATATTATTTTATGAAAACTTACACGATATCTACAACGCTTATTATTTCTTCAAATAAATCATGAACGGTTTGGGGTTAAGAGAGCATGAAATTTCAGTGAATTATTCCATTTATCAGGGTTCATTGACGACACCACTCACCTTATGTGGTAGGTGACTGACTGTAGAGTTTCTTGTGACGCGTCTCAGTAGTGGTTTATTCTTGGGAAACTCTGGTAGATTTTGACGAGTTCAAGAATTCACATCTTTCCCCCTTATTCATAAACTCACAATAAACCTATGTTAGTCAAAGTTTGCTTTGTAATTTTTTGTCAAATTCATATGGCACTACTCATAAGAACAAACCACATTTTGACCACACTTTAGCTACTGCGCGTTTAATAATAGAGGGTTAATCTTTATCTAACTGACTTACGAGCCTACGAGCACTGGCTAACTAAGTCGACGAATTAAAAGGCAAGTCGTTTAAGAGAATAACCCCTGCTATGATTTTCTTTCATCTCTCGAGAACAATAAATAAGCGTACCAGTTTTTCTTTTACTTGCATTGCTCCGGAAATGCATACAGTACTTTTAATCCCAAAA
Organism: Acleris laterana; assembly: GCA_963966035.1. Taxonomy (NCBI): domain Eukaryota; kingdom Metazoa; phylum Arthropoda; class Insecta; order Lepidoptera; family Tortricidae; genus Acleris; species Acleris laterana. Next base: position 10,352,989 of record OZ014443.1, on the reverse strand, counting down.
AAGATACTCACGGACAGTTAAACTGCATCTATTTACGAAAAACTTTCATACAAATTGATGTTTGTGCCTATCAGTTTAACAGCTGTTTAGAATAAAAATCTAAGTACAGTCAACGGGATGTACTCGCGTACCACCACAGAACCTTGTCGCTATGACAGAGCGCAACACTAACTTGAATGATGATGATGAATTAAATCTGTTAAAAATGCAGCTGCCGGGAGCAAGTAGCTTCAGGGCCTTTATTATATGTGTTATGGTATTGTTTTTGGTTTGAGACCGTTCCCTCCGTTTCACAAAATGCTCGTTCCATAATAACAGTTTCTTTAAATGACCGTAGGCCAAAAGACCCGCTTCTCACCTCATCAGTCGGTATGTCAAAACACCCGGTTCTCATAGCATCCGTTTGCCAAAATATCCGTCTCTCATGACACCCGTATGCCCAAAAGACCTGTTTGTCATCGCATCAGTATGTCAAAACACCCAGTTTTAGCTCGTGACCGATTTCAGATTTTCCTTATAAATTCTCAAATCAAAACCAAATAGGCTATACAGATGAGACACCATATCTACTTCTAAGAACCGAACTAGGTAACTACATCAACCAAAACCGATGAGAGTCCCAACTCGAAAACACAACATGATATTTCTTCGTCATCTAAAAATAGAAATACATTATTCCAACATCTTTAAATCTTTTAGTATCGTCTCGGTTGGTTTCTCTAAACGTCACCGTTTAGGCTTGAGTATGTACTGACCTATATACCGCAATTTAGCCAAAACAAAGAGCCGGAGCGGGTTGTTTATTCTGCGCCGTGTGTTGTTGTTGTGTAATGTTGAGAAACAACTCCGGAACTCAAATTATGCCAGACCTGTTACTCATTTTAATGAATTTTCAAATATTATTTAGCTTGTTTAACTTGATTACAAAGTTAGTAACTGCAAGGCAAATCCGCCCTCGAAATTGGGAAGGTGCTCTTCCTACAGTAAAAGTTTAATATGTCTCGTCCCCTTCTCTTGCAGAAATATTCTAAAATTTATCTTATCATTACCGATTACTCTGTGTTTTTATTACAAATCCTTATTCAAGAAATAATCTTGGTCAAGGTTAAAAACAGAATTTAAATTTATTTAGTAATTTCTGAGAATAACGGGAACATACAAATACCGCGACCGGAGATGAAATAATATGTATAGATAGTTCATGGCCACTAACAATTATGTGCTAGGTGCAATTACAAAAGTGTGTTAAAAATATCATCAGCTCTATATGACCTAATTTTTAACGTTCGTGTTGGTAAAACATAAAACAATTAGGTACTGCGAATAAGGTTTTAAGACACAATCGTGTAAACAGCCGGCGGCGACCGTGAGCCCCCCAGATTAACCTAATTACAATTGTAATTGGCCACTGGTGGGCGGCTATAACGGGAAAACATCCTCGGCTACGAGTACATTAGACATGATATTGGTAGACAAAAACTGTCTTCAGAAACCAAGTGAAATAATATGAATACCTATACCTTTTGAAATGAGACTTTTATTTCTCGTACCTAGTAAATTGATGTTTTTTTTTACTTTTAGTTTTAGTAACCTTCATCATATTCATATTATGAAATAACTTATTGACCGTAAAATAATGATACCACATAAGAGCTATTTGAATAAATAATGAACTACAATGGTATAGTGGCCCAAAAAGTAGACAAATATATAGACATACAATAAATCGTATCTTTATTTAAAACAATCTCTTTCAATATCATTCATAAAATACGTCGGATCACTATTTATATTTCACCACTGACAACACTGACGATTTCACTTTACTGAACACAATTCAAAGTAAACCTGTAGTTTATGATCGTCCTGTGACATAAATATCGTTAGTAGGTACTATACCTTAAGTAAGTATTTATAGATGGTATCTATATAAATACCTGATTGCTATGTGTACTTGAATATAGAAAATGTGATCACATTTGAGATCTGCTGTTGCGGAAATTCTCCTCGCCGGAATCAATTCGACAATTCCGCCTTTTAATGAAAATCATACAATTGTAAACTTTTTGTACAGTATTGTTCCTGGAGGTACAATAAAAAAGTAAACGCTTCCAATTGAGAAACTCCTCCTTTTTAGAAATCGGTTGAATCTGGTGGCATAGTTGAGTTTGTTTATTTGTTTGTTGTTTTAGAACGGTTTAACCGAAGCTGAAATTAACATAGAGATATATGGGACTCTTGGATTTGCATAAAGGATACTTTTTATCAGTGGAATTTTAATGAATTCCGGAAAGCGTATTTGTAAACGCTGGTCCTATAAATGTATGAATTTTGTCAGTGTTTAATTAATGCCATTTTACCATTATATTATGTCTGGCTATAATTTTATTCAGTATATACCTAGCTGTGCGAGTAAAACCTTGTTTAAAAATCTATATTATTTTATGTTTATAAACATATTTAATTGTCAACTTGCATTCAAAACAAAATGCTCGGCTAAATTTTCCGTAAATGTTTTGTAAAACAACATTTAAGTAAGATGTTTTTTTACGATACCCATCAGTATTCTCAAACCTTTTACCATTGCATTTAGAACCAGCTTTCGTGGAAAAACGTAAATCCCTCTTTGCTTTTAAGTGAATAGAAATTCAAGTCGAACCCACTTTATTTGCAGCGGATAGCCAACACCTCGCCAAATGGATCCTCAATTAACCAGAAACGCGCAGACGGTGGAAATAAAAGAAAAATATTATCATTCGCCCGAGGAGCCTCTACAAGATTGTCACCGAGTGTTAATAGGCCATTGTCAGCCATTTCCACGGTTTATTCAAAGGGTTGAACAATTTTATTCGCTTCGTTAACGGAAGCTGGAGTCGCTGTTTTGAATTTTTTATTCCCTCTTCCGTAACGAGGGAGAAATTACTTTCAATTTTTATTTTTACGCCCGTTCATTTAGCATATTAATCTGAAACCTAAGTTCTGAAAACCGACGAGTGTATGGATCCTGCAACTAGTAGTCGAAGTTCAATTACAAACTTGCGCTGATGAGGTTTCGGAAACTTGCGTAAGAGATGCGCACCTTTTAGGGACCGACCTGTCCCTGCGGCAAAAGTGGATCTTTTATACAGTACTCACTAATTCTAGTTTTTCTACCTCCTTTTTTAATTAAAAACTTATCTTTAACTAGAATTCTATTACTAAGATCTTATCCTATCTACCACTGGTAATGGATTATACGACCACTTAAAGTAGATACCTACGAGCGATACCAAACTAATGAAGACACCATAATCCTTTAATACAGGGTGACTATATAAGGCAGCTATAAGGGTTTCATGGGTCTATAAATCAGGTAAATGGGGTCTACGCGGATGCTGTCGCACGTCGTTATCAGTCATTCCTCATACCTCACACCTCCCTACACCTACCACGTCTATAGGCCAACTCTTCAATCAAATACGCTCGTACAATGTTTTCTTCTCATATTTTTGTTTATTTTGGCATACATCATTAGTCTCTATTGGGAGGGTTTCAGTGTTTGCTTTCGACATTGTATAATTGTATTTATAAAAGTGAAAAAATCTGACATGAGATGACATATGAAGAAAGATCGTTCGAATAGATCATACGATCTCGTATTTGTTCGGAAAAAGTTGTATTCGTCTTGTTATCTCAATTAGCTTATAGATGGGTAAGAAAGCTGACTTAGATAGCAAGATAAATATGAACTTTTTCGACCCAAAACGGTGTCGTACCTTTATTCACTACATCTGCACATATCTGTATAATATAACGTAAAGTGTGATCCGCAGACGGTCGGGAGGATTTATCATTAGGATTCCTTTTTTGAACCACTTTAGTTCGGAACTCTAAAATTTTACAGTGTTTTTTTAAAGAGTACCCAGAAGCCGAAAGTTTTACATCCTTCGTTTTAAGTTGGTATATTTTACTCGTACTTACTTTTGCGGATTCATGATGGATGTCGGTGGTATTGTAAAATGTTCACAGAATAAATATTGCATAATACACTCGGCGTCAAAAAAATCGCAACTTTCCTAAAATTCGTTTCAAGCGATTATTACTCCTAACCTCCTAAGATACAGTAAGTATCTTAATCCCATGTTTCTAACAGTCTATTTGTGATACTGTCGACTACAAAAAAGATACATCCACTTCCATGTGCTCAAATAAGTTTACAACTGTATGTATGTATGTAAACACTTAATTGTACAAAAAAAAATCAAGAAAAAAAAGCCATCATATAAAAAAGGATGTAAGTACAAAACTTATTGTATGGTCTTCTATTATTTTATCATTTCATAATTCTAATATTCTTATATTTGGATGTTTGGTTCTAAAATAATAATTATCATTTATTATGATATAAATTAAAGGACTCGTTACATAATCTAGCGCTCGAGTTGAATGTTCTGCGCGGCCGTATTAATATCCGGTTGGGAAGCTCAATATCCGCCCGCTCATCTGTCAAACGTTCTCGCGGGCTAATTTGACTTGTATTGCGGCTGGGTTGCTGTTGATCTTAGGCGTGGCGAAGTTGTACTCATTTATTACTTATTTATTTAATTATTTATTTAATAGGATCACCAACAGCAGATACAACTTTCTTAAAGCTAGTTAAAATATAACATATTCGTCTATATTATAATAAAATTGTACCACTAATTACTTACGAATATAATCGTTATTTTTCGTGAATTTATCGTCATTTTCAATTTTTTTTTTACGATTTTTGTACAAAGTTTTTATAATTGGTATTTAAATGGTTTTGAACTCAGAGAAAAAACTGATCAAGAATCATAATTAACTTGATAATAAAATAAAATTACGCATATACATCAAAATCTTAACAACATCCTTTATAACTTGTATCAAAACACTGAAGTTACAAACAACATCATCACGCGAATATGTTTTTATTACAAAACGAAGCTAATATATAAACACAGGACTAATCCTTTTATCAACCGAAAACCGAATAACGACCCTCCTATCCGCCGCCGTAGACTGTGGCACTTTACAGCCAAATACCATACCAATTCCCCCAAAAAGGTTATGACATTTACACACCCGCCTTGCACAAATATTACAACTTGTAAAGGATCCTATAGCACCTTTATATTGCGTTGTCCGTGTGAAGCAAATACGGCTTTAACAACGTCGGTATAGTTCTTACGGATAAAATTGTTTTACCACATTACATTTTTAAGCGAGTCTTGAATAGCATCAGCCTGTACGAGTACATGGTTTCAAAATATGCTTGTTTTATTTTCAATACTTTTTGTTTTTCAAATCGTAAATCACACGTTCGCGCGTTCGTTTCTAAAATTATTAGGGAAATTTTCATAATTTTTGCCAGATAGGATATTTAAACAGCATGTTCATACGCACTCATAAGTTCATAACATAACAATGAAGGCATCTTCGATCCCTAAAACTAAGAGGGTTTCTAAGCCCCGACCGGACCTCCATAACTGAGGTGCCGAATATTACGAAAGGGGGTGTAAATTAGGTTCCCAAATACCTCTTTATTGAGATTGCCTGGCTGTCCATTTGGGGAGCGAGTCACGTAATAATATTGTGGTCGACCTAATCGCAGGAATTTGGTGTCGTTGTATTTACTGTAAGAGCTGAAACTTGGTCGCCTGCCTATTTTCATAATAAGTTGGAAAGGAGTTTTCACGGGTCGGCCCGGCGGACGGTCTGCTTAGTGTCGCCGTGCTTTATGGTTTGTGGGGGCAGCATCATAGACAACAAAGGATTTGAAATTGTAAAAAGGCTATTATTATTAATATAGGAAGTAGTCGTAAAAGTTAGGTACTCGTAGTTATTTGGGATAGAACAAAAGAAGGTAAGAGTTTTTAATTACTTTTTTATGCTATTTGAAATACATACATACAATGTAATGTAACCTATGCGCCACACTGCTGGACATAGAAGTTCCCACATGACATCAGGATCTGGTGCAGATTTCCATAAGATATTTTTTCTGCACCAAATAAGAAGTGGTGTATGAAATTAATTTCGCACCTATTGCCGAAAACCCTAACACTGTATTTTTAAAACCACAAAGTGTTATGAAATGCAAAATGCCGTGTATAAGTCAATTCAATCGCGGTGAAGCCAATTGTATTGATAAAATTATCTGGGGGTGTTATTCTTTTCAATAACTCGCCTCACAAATCGTCGAAGACTATTAACCGACGAGATTAAGAGGATTGTGAACCTAAGTTTCCATGCAACATGCGATAACATTTGTTTTCCCTTAAACCTAGTTCGATTTTTACGGGCGAGACACGTTATCGCCCGGATATACATTTGTAGGAATCGATTTTTTTGACAGCCACGTGATTTAAGCGTTGGTTCATATTGTCAACGTTTTGATAGCTCTTATTTACTTAACAATAACGACCACTACAAAGAAAACTCATATGATTTTTCCGCCTAGAATAGAGGCCCTAGCCATTTTGTCAGCGGAACCTGCGATTCAAGTCAAAATAAACGCACTAAAATGTCCTCTGTATGCTTTGGTGGTAATTTAAACTAACCTGTTAATGATTCGTTGACGAACTAAGAAGCCAGATGTTCAAGAGAATATCCTAACTGAGCATGACTGCTATACATCGGTATCAACGTTCAAATTTCATGGCACTCGGTAAGGGTAGTAAAATAAATAAATACATTTGAATATTTGAATAATAACGTTTAATTATTTTTTTTGTTTTTACACTCATACACTGCGGTAAACTGTAAATATACTCAAAGAGGTTGATATTCTAAATACGTCATAAAACCTCAATACTCATTTCGCATTCGAAAAATAAAACTATGTTAAATTTCCCAACGAATGTCAATTTAACTGTCATGCAAAATAATCTGTAAAGTCAAATAATAGTTTATCGAAACATTCATAATTCATAAGTTTCATAACTGAAAATTAGCTTTAATGACAAATGCCCAATCAAACTCCGTGTTAGACTGAGATAATGGACTCAACACAATATCCTGATTTTATATTTATTTACATTTTTAGTTCTTTTTTACTTATACAAAATAAAGGTTTAAAATACTAAGTGTATTTGTTTGTATTTGTTTTTCTGCCGACCATACATTGCCATGAAATTTGAACGTTGATTCCGATGTCTACTGCACATATTCGATTCACATTGTCATACTCCGGGAAGTTATTTGTTTGTGGATGCCGAACGAGGCTGGCGCTCACTCCGAAAATAACTGCTAATAGGCTCTTAATTGTCTACGTAGAGACCAGTAAAGTCTACTTTATTAATACCTACTTGAACTGGGATATTATGGCCGTCAGAGGGTACGCATACTTGTGTGGAATTCCTGCGTTTGCCTATATTGTTAGCGCAGGAATTTAATTACCCAACCGAATGGTTTACTTTAACGAGCACATGAATTGCTAAAATTACAAATTATTTTTGCATTGTCTTGTGAACAAAGTAACAATGTAATACAAAGGGCATTGGATAATTTTTCAGCGGCCACGGTAGATTTTTGCATAGTTATTTAGAGGACCTCGAAATACACATAGACATATTATATAATTTATGGCGTTATAATAATATCGAAGCAGAGATATTTAAGATTTAAGTGTTCAGATTTTGGTACTAAAAGTACGCCTAGGTAAGAATATTAAATATCTCGGCTCCAATGCACTAAAGAGTATTTATTACATTACATAACAAAACATGTTTATTTTGAATTATTCTATCATAATTGAACACATTTACTAATGGCCGCTCACCTTGAAAATGTATGATTTTTACAAATGACAACACTTTTACCCAAAACCGTTTGTAGTTTTAAAATTTTTAAAAAAGCTCGTCGAGTTACCTCGTATCTTAAAATGTCGTTAAATTTAAAGCCAAAGTTGTGACCAAATTAAAGCTCTGTAACTATCCCATTCTAGTAAATAATTTCCAAAAACTGCGTCTTTGTCGACTGACTGACTTACTCATCAAAGCCTAGTTTTAGCTTTTTAGACTAGTTGCTACTTAGACCAGCTGCGTTCTAGATGAAATGATACTAACCCAGCAAGCCTCATGGTTATGTAAACGTCTTACTTATGCATAATAAAGAAAACCCTTATCTATCTTAATTGATATGTATAATGTACCTAAATAAAGACAATTTTCTATCAATTAATGTCGTGGGATTTTTTTATTCATACCATTAAAAGTTTTTTGTCTACTGCTGACTCATTAAACATATGTTAATATCTATTATATCTATTTATTTGATTATATCTATTTGTATTTTAATATTTTGGTATCTAATTGTATAATTAATTTCTACGCAGACAAAGGCTAGATAAATAATAATAATAATATATTTTATTTCAGACCAATGATCCATATTTTGTTAGTAAAGTTTGTGCAACTTAAAACTAGTATTAGTGTAATACAATAAAACATTAAAACGAGACAAAACATTACAAGCACAAGAACAAGAATTATTTAAGGGCGTGGAGCCTGATCCACCGCGCCAATACTGGCGAGTCCCAGCGTTCAACAACAGCGCACAGAAGCGCATTGCGGCTGTCGCGCGCGCGCTGCAGCATGGAGGCGCAGCGCAAGCGCATGATGGCGGCGAACCCCAAATAAATACTCGTATTAAAAACTCACAACCTAGACACGATAATATAAGATATAACTAGACACGACAGCTCGTAGAACTTTCATCAAATAAGAAAATTATTTTCTTTTCAGACTTAAATCGTTTATCGGGCTTCGTCTGGTACGGCATCAATATTTTAGCAAAATATTTCGAGAATTCATGACCTAAAAAAATCCTATCAGTGAACCGCCTTAGCTTGCTCCACGAAATAGAAGGATAATTATTAAGATACCGATGAGAATATGATCCGTGTCAATAACAGGAATAACAGTTAGTCGTTTCCGATAATATTTAAGTTGTCTAAGGATCCATCACACGAATATTATAAATGCGAAAATTTGTGTGACTTAGTAATGTATTCCTCCTTCACGCTAAAACGGCTGAACAGGCTTGAATGAAATTTAGAATGGAAATAGCTTATACCCTGGAGTAACAGATATGCTACCTTAATTCCCGAAATAAATCACTGTTCCCATGAGATGGCAAAAATACTACTAATACTAAAAACTAGTGTTATTTACAGGGTGATTGGATATTCAATACATTCCTGTAACTGTCAGCAAAAACGACGCAACGGCTTCTATTGAGAGACCTCGACGCCTATGAATCAGTGTACCCTGATCCTAAGTAGCTGCACAGTTTAGAGCTTTGTCACTGTAACGTCATGTTTGAACTTTTGGACTAATCTGTCAAAGGCGTTAAAGCGACAAGGTACAAAACTGTAGCTACCTATAAGACCGACTTTACCTTGGTTTACTAGCATGAAAATAAAAATGGTGATTGGAATCAGCCCCGTGTCCGTAATAAATTATAGGTAGTACTAAATTTCCAAAGTATACGTAAAATAATGAATTGAAACGCGAGTCTGTTTTACGGTTTCGTGTTTCGAATAGATTCCGTAAAGTATAGTACACGTTTTCGAAATGTATCTAAAGGCAATTGTACTCTCCCGAACCATAAAAGATGTCTAGAAACATTCATTTAAAAAAAAAAGTTTTTCTTCATCTAAATAATTTGAAATCAAAACACCTGACACCATTTCCTCTACCAGCCGCTCAGCTGATCTCGAGCAAGGGTGTGCTGCTCTCCTTGGAAAAAAGGGCGTATGTCTCATAGACCCGCGTAAGTATTAGTGACCTTATTTCTTAATGTAGGGGGTAAAATTTACTTTGACTATCAAACTCCATATGTGTCCTTTTTATTTCGGAGGGTAGGATGCGAGTCGCGTGTCGGGTGACGGATGGTCCACGATTAATGCGCGCATATGGCGCGGGCTCCGTGCGGCTGTCATCGCCACGTGTTGTAGCATGAGCGCTGTTGCGAATAGTGTTATGTTGACATGTAACAATGGGTATCACTTGGTATAGTATAGGGGTTCACTTTTTTATGGTATTCCCTAGCGATTAGTTTAGTGGTTTTTACTCATTACGCGTCACTAACAGGAGCCCGTTGTTTCCCATATTTTTTAAGCAATAATATCTTTGTTTACCCATATTTTATTGATGTATAAATATTGAATTTTTGTATATATATATATATATATATTCTGTTAAATGTTGTTTGTTTATTTATATAAAAAAATGATTTTTTTTTATTTAACATTTCAACCTAACCTAACCTAACCTAACCTCTGCTTGTCTCTGTTTGACCCATTGGTTAGATGGTAGAGAATGCCTGGTAGGGATAAAGTTCGCCATTTGTATTTACCTACTTTGTGTATTGTACAATAAAGTTAAAATAAATAAATAACAATAACTGTTTAAAAGTTTCTTAAATGTCCAATGTAAAGCAAGGTTAGATACGTACGAGTACGGTTTGATCTAAGACAAAAACTTAAAAAAAAAAACAGTTTGTTTAAAATCCTTTTTGACTTGCGATCATTATTACCTAAAAAAACTTGAAAGTGGCCTAGGTATACATTGTAAAATGTATTTAGTGACTCTTAGTTTTCCGGTATAAATAAAATAAAATAAAATAAACAACATTATGGCTAAAAGTAATTACCTATGGCAGACAATGAAGACCCGTCAATAACATTTTGTAATTAATTTTGCGCCTAGTATACCCAAACACTTAATTCAGACTTTGTAATATAATGAATAAGGTACCTACTTTCGAAGAGTGGACATTAAGGCTGCGTGTCCACCAAAGATGTGCGAGGCAGCTAAGCGGTGTGCGAGGAAAAATCCACTAATAGCCTAGTATGTATGTACAGTCACGAGATTAAATTTGGTACCCATCTTAGGTCTAAAGTCAATCTGACACTCTCCAACAATAAGGTTAAGTTTCCTAGAAGTTACAAATGACTTGACACCTCTAATGACATTGACGAGTTCAAGCATATTTTTCTTGAAATGGTTCCCAAATTAACGCTCGTGACCGTATGTACAGTAATAAAAAATAAATACTGACAAAACACAGGCAATATCACGGAAAAAAAAAACAAGTACAAGTGCGAACATATCCCTTTAAGGGATTTCTTCCAGATAACCCTTGTTGGAGAAAGAAACATTGATCTCCAAATTGTTCGTAAATACACGGACCAGTTCTATTTTCTTGGCTTGAGCTTGCCTTCTAGATTGGCTGAGTATCGACCAGAGCTGTGCGAGGTACCGAAGCGGTATGCAAGGAAAAAAATCACCAATAGGAGAGAAGAAACAAAGAAAGAAAGAAAAAAAAATTGAGAGCTGCGCTGAGCGAGAGGCAAAAAAGAATTCCTATTGGTGGGTTTTTCCTCACGCACCGCTCCGCTACATCGTATAGCTTTAATGTATACTGACCCTAAAGAGATAAGTTCGTCTTTATTCAGATTACGGTCATTGTACGGTTATTGTATTTCATTTACATTACGTATGTGGGATAGTTTCAATTTTGTTATTGTATATCTAAACGCAGCAGTGTTGTAAGATTTAGATTAGAGGAAAAAGTAATGGATCCGTCACTTTTCGTCTCGGCAATTACGATGCAATAACGCCTTACCAGTTTTAATTTAGAATAAAGAAAAAACATACTTACTTTGCGTGTGTTTTGTTTGCTATTCCCATTATTTAATTTATGTATATTTCTATATATAATTATATATATAAGTAGCCTAAGTGTGCAAAATGTGGTTACAGAATTATCAACAAGTTTTTAGAGTTGTTGGTAATTCTGTAGCTCTGCCTACCCCACTCTGGGAATAAAGGCGTGAGTTTATGTATGTGTATGTGTATATATGGATTTTCGATGCATGTTATTATGTTCTTAATGCTATCATATTTTGTACAATATTGCACCGCCTACAAAAAAAACTGATTTGTCCAAAGGTCAACGGGTCTGGTAATAAAGTGTTACATACATACAAATTCAAACGCAAACAATTAATTCAAACTTAAGTACAACTTGTATAAACCGTTTAGTTCGTAACCCTGCTAGAAACTGCCACAAATTGTACCAATGGAGCCCCAAAGCGAATACAAATAAACTATGGGGTTTTATAGATCCGGTCATTTATAACTCGCCGTAAGCGCCTCCATTCACGTCGGGTCCATCCATCAGGCACATTGTCCCTGACTCGTGTGCGGGAATTGATAAACCCTGTAGGAATCTTTTTTTCAGTTTTATACTATTATATCGGTGACGGGAACAGCGTAGGTTTTATTTCGTGAAATATTTCTTATTGGGAACACGTTTTTTTTTTGTATTGGGGCTTTTGAATACGAGTTTTTTTTTATTTACACGCCAGATAATTTTTTACATGGAGGGTTCCATGTAAAAAATTATCACTGTTCCCTGGAGAACCGTTCGATTTTCCAGGATTTTAAGTATCCTATGTTAGTCTCCGGGCTATAAACTAAATTTCCAAATTTGATATTGATCGGTTGAGGGGTTAAACCGTCAAAATTGAACAACCAAACCAACACACACTCACATATTAAAATATTAACATAGTAAGGAAAAGGATAAGGGTAATATTGAATTGGTATTTCTTATGCTGTCTTATGAGACATTTGGATTCATATTTACCTAAAGTTGGCAAAATCCCGGAAACAGTTAAGTAAATGTGGAGTCAGCTTCTTAAAATATTATTATGACCGTATAAATCCTGGAGTGCCGGGATTGTTTGAAACGTTACGAGAATGATATATGTACATTTAAATCCACGATCTTAGCGAATTGAATGAATCGGAAGAAAATAATAATACTTACATTAGATAATATGCATGCAACATTAAACTTTAAATAATTAACATAACTAAATAAATACGCACTTAGGTTTGCGGAATTCCTTAAATAAGAAAATCTGGGAATATTATCAATAAATTAAATTAGGTACTTATTCAGTTTTAAGTGATAACTGAGCAACAATACTTAGGCCATGCCAGTCTATATCAACACAAAAAAGGCAAACATGGCAAACGCGCATGTAATTACGATTTTTTTAGAGTAGTCCCTTGAGAGGGGTTTTCAGTGTTGCACACGGTTTTCAGGGTTGCACAGTTGGGTGTTAAATACTCTCAAGGGACCTATCAACTATCAACATGTAAAGAAAATGTAGCTACAAGCGCGTTTGCGATGTTTGATGTCGTTTTTGACTGGCCTACAGCGCGACGGCCAAAGTTTGGTTTAATATACTATATCTTCTGATCCCGGCACATGTTGCTCCGACCACTTTAATCACATGGCGGCGTCGCTGTGTACCTATGCAATACAAAAATATTTGGTTTGGTCTACTACGCGTCTACAGAAGTGCTACGCGGCGTAGCGCAAGCTTATTTGCTACGAGTCGCATGTCGGTGTGGTTTTGAAGATGGGTTTTCTAATGTCTAGTATCTAAAACCTTGCAGAGTTTCATCTAAAGCACTTTAAAGAAGTTTATTAAGTCCTCATTAAATTACAAACATAACTACAGAACGTACTGGAAGCGACATCTATGGCCATGAAATGGAACCACTTTGCCGTCAAGAATTCATAGGTATATTACAAGCGCTCTACAGTAGTTTGCATCGCGGCGACGACGTTCTAACAACTTACGTTAGATGTCGCTTAAAGTGGTTATTTAATATAGCTTGAAAACTGTAGGTGGCAGCACTTTGAAGCTTTTTCTTTGTTGTAATAATGAATTCCTCGGTGCGCCCATCGCGCCTGTTTGTCTGTCTATTTAGAACCAAGTGCGCTTAGCTCAAAGAATTTTTAGCAAATATCTTAAGTACTAGACATAAGAACGTATTTTGGGTTCAGAGTAACCCACTGATAATTAAACAAAATCTAGCAGCTATTTTATTTAACTTAGCCTTTGTCTCGCTTCATAAACATGTTTTAAGAATATTTACTTTCAGATTGATGTAGATCAAAATTACATGAATTTAACAAATTAGGTAAGTAAAGCAAGTACTTAAGTATAATTTTATTGGAAAGTGGGGGCGTGTCCCTCGTTTTACATTAAAACTGAAACGAGAGTAATAAAATTCTTCGTCCAAAAACTCGCTAAACTACATTTTGGTTCAAATTTAAAACGTTGAATCACTAAGGTTAAGGCCAATTCACGAAACAAAGTTACTACCGAACCGAAGTATGCATGTCACGCTCAGAATATCCTTTACGCTACTTCGAAGCGATGCAGACACATTATTCTATTTGCAACTGGCATTGTTTTTGTTTATTTATAAAACGATACGCATTTAATAAAAATAGCGTCCGATGGCAGCGGCAATTTTAATTGAAATAGAAAGTCCATTCAAACCCATCGAGAATTTACATTTACACGACATTATATCATTAACACGTTAAGTTCCAAAAGCTCTATATGGGGTCTTTTGTATATGGAATACAATGAGACCGGTACTGAATGTGTTAGGGTCTTGAAAATTGCCCTGTAGGCACCATTACTGCGGCTGATGACATATAGGAGAAACCGTGGAACACTGACACCGATCTGATCGGACCCCTGATTTGACCCGCGGTATTCTTATAAGGAATCTGCCCGTTAGTTTAGACAGCCGCTGCGTGCAGGGCTGTCTGCGTGCGAGGTGGGCTTTAAATCTATTGAAAGTTCACATTACGAAAAGTCAACTAATATAAAATGTTTTTATGGGAAGTAGTAATAGTCCGACTAAGGCATTCAGGGGTATTTTCCAGGAAAAATAAATAAGACAGTACAAACCAAAAGTCCAGGTATTAATAGTTACCTCTATAAGGAAAGAGAGCCTTCAAATGTTGGAAAAGGCAAGAAAATATCAGGAGCCATACAATTTTCGGCAGACCAGTAATCGAATAAAATATCATATCATAAGCAGAAATACTTTTTTTGGGTAACGTTAGGACTCTCAGCCAAGTCCCAACCTACACATCGGATGATAGAAATTTGCATGTACAACCCTAAACACGCAGTCTAATCGCTGTAAGCGGCGCGGCATCCAAAGCTATCAACAGAAGAGTGAAACCACCGAACAGATCTGTTACATCTAAAACAGTACCTACTCATGCCGTAATGGGATGGCACGGGCACAAAAACTGTTCCACAAACCGGCTATGACTCATGATACCGCGCTGTTTTTTTACCGAAGATGCCCCGCGAACTGTCAATTACCGCATTACTCCCTGGACTCTTGATAGTACTTACTTGCTTTAGTTATTCCAGGCTCAGATTTTTCGAACAATATGCAATTTGTAAAGTGCCAGCGAGCCGTTCTGGCCCATTGAGCGGGTCGACAACACGGCGGGTTTCTGCCGCCCTGTTTATAGGTTGGACGCATCAATCACTTTTATTTTTACATTTATTCGATTGCTATTTAACGTGTGGGTGTCTGACCTGATAAAATATTTACAAAACGTTTACAAGCTTACAGATATATAGAACTGTGTCACAGTCAGATTTCGTTTGACACACTTCTATACGTAAGGGTTCAATATTTCCACTTATACAAACGGACTGTTCAGATGACTAACTAGGATAACTCTCAACAAAAGCACATCTGTTAAATAGCATGATCACAATGAGTTCACTACGTCACAACATGTGGGCAAACTTAGGCGAATATCTATTTCCTCCTACAACCGCGGAATCAAACAAAGGATATCTCAAAAGCAGGCAGTGTAAGTGAACGGGTCCCGATGACCAAGCCTCCGGCCTTCGTCGGCTTTCCCGCCCACCTCCATTGACTCACTGTCGCCTGCCGCCTCTCAGCTATTCGACTCCCAGCTATTAGCATTCATTACTTTTAAATTAATATTTAACTCTTTACTAATTCTGCAGTTCAATGCCGTTCCGATGAAACCGCGCTGCTTATTTGCGAACTGATAAATACGCCGTTTACCAGAAGTATGTAGGTAGAAGTTTCTTTGTACTCGTACAGCAGTAACGTTTAGTGTTCAATGGATTTCACTAGTTCCTTTGAAGTTACATATAGACACCACATTGAACTGCTACATCCAACCAGCGTTGGTTAGAATGTGCTGGTACTTGGTAAAAGGGTATTCTGCACTGTCAGGTAAAGCGCAACATCAGGACGGTGAAAGTTTCTATTTAAAAAATAGTTGCACGAAAGAACTTTAATCGGAAACTCCTTGAACCTGCATTTACATTTTGAACTATTCCCGCTCAGATAAGATCTAACGCCGACTAAACTAGTGATAAAACTTTTATTTCCCAGTGACATCCGGTCGATATAAATCTTTTTATCCGGAGAATTCATTGTATGCCCGTAAATAGATGTAAAGATACGTAGATTTACTGTTTAAATCTTTACAACGTCCGGTTATCAAGTCAACGGACGCCCGGTCCGAAATTAGCCAGTGCGAATGCTAGCCACGGCGCCGGTGAGATAATGTGCGCACGCGCAGGACCGGGAGGCGCGGGGGGACGCGGCCATTAGGGTTGCCAACTATTTTTGGGGGATTTATAGTATTTTCCAAAAAAAAGTGTAAAAAATATAGTACACAGTAAAAAAATATAGTACTTTAAGACAACTCTTTATTTTGGGGTAAACTATACTTACTAGCATTCTGTGAACTCCTTTTAAATAATACTTCTTTTAACTTGAACAGCTGTCAGATAATTTAGAACTTTTTAAATAAAATTAACTTGGAACGTGTGTTACGTCAGTTATGTGTGTAAATTGAAGTACTTTGTAAAATCCCCCAAAATATAGTATTTTTGCGTACTATATATTTCTTCAACAGTATATAGTACAGAGAGTCAAAATATAGTACAATACTATATAATATAGTACGGTTGGCAACCCTAGCGGCCATAGACCACTCACGCGCCGTTAGTGGCAGACGTGACAGTTTGGTGATGTTGACTGGCCGCCCCGTAGTGGCCATTAGTATCGCTGCACACGTGACACTTGTATATAAAAAGACAATATAGTAGTAGAAAAATAAAATATAAGTAGTCTATGTTCAACAGGGATAATGTAGAACTCTAATGGGGAAATATTTTTTCAAATCGGTCCAATAGTTTTGGAGCGTATTCAATGCAAACAAACAATCAAATCTTTCCTCTTTATAATATGGGTGCAGAAAACCAGTCATCAGCTCGATGTCGACGCTTTGTCACTGTTGAGGCACTGCTAGAAGAGGACTTCTAGCACGCTTTTTCCATCTTCCTTTTTTATATTTTATTAGATATTTTTTGTAACACCCGAACCTAAACGAGAATTTGTACATAAGTTTCAGTGAAAAATGATCTACCTAGCTTGAAAATCCGTTCAGTGGTTTGAGATTATGGCGAACATACAGACAGGCAGAGGCGGCGGGGGACTTTTTTTAATGTATAGTGATATGACGAAGTGAACCATCTGCGTCGCCCGTCTACCGCGCCATGAGTCACGCAGTGGATTCCATGTCAATGTAGCGCCGTTGAACTTGCCATTACGCCACACTCCGTCGCGCGGCTTAATTGGACATACGGTTTTTCATCATTATAGACATTAAAATGCATGAGAAGCCACTGTAACAACCGTCCTTCTAGACCAGAATTATATACTCTTATTTGCCTTATCAAGTAGTCCCATTATAAAGTTAAATGCAAATGTAAACGTGACCGCCCTCGTGTTTAGTTTCAACAGTTCGGACTAATTTTGAAGATCACGACATTCAATTGTTCTCTAAGTGGTCGTGGAATTAGGTTAGTGCTGTCATAATAACGATCATTTCAAATATTCAAAGATATCTTAAAGGTATGGTATTGTTCTCCTCTAGGGCCACTTGCAGCAAACAGATAAATCTAGATTTATTTTTTCAAGTGAAACCGACTACATAGGTACATACTATGAAGGTATTCATTTGTTTTAATTTAATACTTTTTAACACATTTCAAACATCCCGGAAGTTGATAATTGGAATAGGAACGACTTATTGGAATTTGACCTTTTTAATTGATTTATAATGTAGTGGACATCACAGTATGCATTTTAATTAGTATTTCACAAAACTCAAATTCAGTTACGCTAGTACTTACGGTTCAAAATTTTCTTGAGAGTAGAGCAATGTTTTTATCCATAAGTATGCCTAACGAGCCTTCACAGGCATCTTGGCAAACCCTTCTTTGAGTCAAACAGTTTCGAATCGCATACCTGCGATTCACCAAAACAAATCACACATTACCAATAGTATACTTCAATGCGTTCATCTTTTTAAAACATGATTGAAATCTCCATTATACACCTGTCCGACCTGCACCACTTCTTTATTTCAACCTCTCCCTATTGCGTAACCAATAGTTTAATCATCGGCTAACCGACAGTTTGATGGACGCCGAGATAACTGTGACAATCAACGAGTGACACTGGCCCCTGATCCTGTTCTAGTGAGGTGTGTAGGTGACATCTGTCAAATTAAAATTCCTACGTAAATAACACATGAGCACTTCTGACAATCACACAGCTGATAAGATAGACACTTTCACCGCTAGATGCCGCTACTACGTAGCTAACTACCGGGTACCTGCGCGCTCATATTATGTTTAAACTAATCTTAAATAAAGGTATCGTGTACGTGGGCAGGTACGTATTCGTATTTTATGAAGAACGAAGAGACTGGCTGGTGTCCAACCAAAGATCAAGTTTTTTTTCTTTAGCCCTTAACTTTACTCTTAATAACAGTGCCCTAAGGATAAAATGAGTCATCGCATTTTACACAGGAAGACTCGCTTTTTATTTTTGCACTTTGAAGTTACAAATCATCTATGTAAAACTATTATACCTCCAGAATAAATCGTGGCGTTACCCGAGGTAAATCAAATATAAACACATATTACGAGTTGTTATCATGCAGTTACTTAAGTAGCAAGAGTGACCTTTAGGCCGGTAAGTTGTAGTAGTTGCAATAGTATACAACAAGCTCTAAACATAGTAAAATTAAAGACATTGACAGGCAACACAGGCCGTATTCAATCACCGCAATGATCCGACGTTGTCATCCGATAAACCTGGCCTGCTCAACATAATTGACTCATCGTTAACAGAAGGAACAGCCCGATCAATCATCACCAGCGGCGGCTGCGCATCTAACTTTCATAGTACTTTCTCGATAGTAATGAATGAGATTGTTTGCTCAAGGAAGAACCACATTTTTTCTAGTTAAAGACGCCAGCCGGTACTTAGGTGTAGAAAATTAGAAACTGGCCGTGAGAAACTTTTTGACAGCGTAAGTTGGCAATCGTACTCTCGCCTTGTATTTATTCTAATATGATAACTCAATTCTATAATGATGTCTAATATGACATCGATGATTTATTAACACTGATTTGGTTAGGTGTAATGGCGGTTCCAGCGGCAGATGATTATTCGAGCACAAATACAATTTTGATCAGGTCGCTGTTTTAAAACCATCAAGTGTTAAATACATAGACTCAGCACACGTGACGAGCATAGCTTTATCGATGGTAAATACATAGGTTTAAGTTTATTAAATATTTACGTAGTGGGTGGTAGCGCGCTGTCAACTGTATGACATTGATGAAACGGCAACGACAGGCGTAAAGATATGTCAATATAATCTTTAATACCGCATTGTCCAATTAGCAAGCATCGGTAATCAGATCATGGGACATAAGCGAGTCTACCGCATGTACTTGTGTAGCAGTACCTATTAAAATAAATAATGCCACACCCAGTGGTCTATACCGATCAGAAGACCGGATCTTGGAACTGTGAACCTAACCCATTTAATAACAACCGAGAGTCAAGATAAATTAGTACAGTATGTAATAATGAGACGTGAATTTAACTGGAATCGACAACGACCATGTAGACGGCGGGAATCGGATCCACGACCTATTTACAACTTCGTAGTCAATCAGTCAGTGGTAACCATTCTCTCGCCTTTAATCCAGTAAAGCGAGTAAGCAACTGAAAGTGTTCTCAGGATTAAAATGGACTTATGGCTTTCCAAACAGAGAATTAATCATCGTTTACGGTAGAAATACGTGTAATTAAATCAATCAGTTTGAAACTCTTTATCCGATTAATCAACGGTTTAATGTCGCAACTGAGACAATAGAAATACACGCCGCTGCAATAGATCGTGGCTGCGAAACGTTGAAATATTTCGTTCGTTTTGATCTAAAAACGTCACTCATACAGCCAACCCGGTACCATAAGCTCCAGCAGTCCCCGATATAAGTTCGAGTGAGCAGAACGAACTCATACGCAATCAATCGCCGTCTCGCTTTCTCAGGTTACAAATGTTCGCAGTTAGATAGTGTAGTGGGCCACCAGGAAGGTGCGAGATGTTACCGACTATTACATTGTCTCTATCATGCGAATGTACCATTATGGACCTACTTGTAACAGTTGTAACTGAATATGGCGGCATAGTTTTGTTCGTATTACGTTATTTTTAAGGTATGTATGTGCGCTTTGTTTTGACAAAGAACTAATCATATTATAGCAAAATAGAACCGATTTCCAATGAAATGTGTATTCGTAGATAATCTAGTTGAATTTGTTCTGGCTTTCAGTAATTTCATCAACGCCTCGAGCGGTTAGTAAATTTGGCAATCGGTTTTCAGAATCCCGTGCCAAAATTCCCGAAACTTTGCTGTAAACAGTATTGATTGATTAGTAAAGGGCTGTTTATTGATAATGCTATAACGGGCTGAATACTAGGAAGGCAAAGTGCCAGGAAACGTGACGTCAATTGGAGATTCATACAAACAATCTAAGGTAAGCTCGAATTATATTTTGAAAAACATAAAATAAGAAATGATAGAAGCACAATATCTGTTTTCAATTTATGTATTTGCTCGCTAACTTAATAATAATTATTCTAAATTGAAAACTTAAAGTAAAATTATTATTTTAGTGACATTTATTAATCCTAGTACTTTGACATCGGACAAGTGACCATTTATTAGAATCTTAGTTGTTGTTGTTTTTCTTATTTTGCATTCTTTGATTATTTGTGTTGCTGATCTCAATGTGATTTCGTATTTTTGACTAGCTATACAATTTATATTTTAATATTAAATTGATCAATAAATAAACTAAAAATGTACAATCTTAGATTTTAACAGATTTTCTTATGGATTTTCCATTGTTCAAACTTATATAGTAGCATAGCTATTATAACTCGGAATTCGTGAATATAACACAGCGAGTAAAAGATAGTCCAGTACCCAGTATTGGTGCCATAATAACATTCATAACGAACGTATTCCGCCAATCTATCCAACACTTTATTACTCTTCAGTATTAGCTAATACTTTAGGTAATTCTGTTTATTAGAGAAACCGTATACATTTTTAGTGAAAGCAATAAATATTTATGGGCTCATAGCTCGTCCGGTGAGGCGCGTGCGCGGCGGAAACCGCGGGTTCGCAGAAGCGAGTAAATATTATTGCGCCTACGCGGCGGCGCCGGCGCAGCGCAGTTTACACGTGGCCTGGCAAGTCCCCGAAGGACTAAATTTGCGTCTGCGGAAGTTCTAACCCTTTTTCTCTTCAATTATTCCACGATCATGAGAAAGAGACAGGAGTAAAGTGACTTCTTATTTCGATTGTGGTAGTAGCCCCAGTGTCTTTATGTAAGTACATACATCAATCTCTCAAGGGTTAGCTGGAAGAGATCCCTTAAAGGGATAAGTTCCCCTTTATACATATTTTTATATTAATTGTATTGTTATGGTTTTTCTTTTGTACAATAAAGTGTTTACATACATACATACATATATACGAATGTCATATTTTGAAATTAAAGAAGCAGGAAGAGCGTGTTCCTAAATAATCTCTGTGCAAGTGATCTTCAGACAGTCCTTGATAACCTACATTGTATAAAATTACAAGTCTGTATTTGAGAGCAGTTTATAAATTAATCAATTTATTATCATTATTTATTTACCAAGAACACAAATACAAGAAAACGTTTCCTGTGGCCCACCGCATTAGGTTAGGCCTGTCTCGCATACACCACTAAGACAAATTGGCAAAAAAACAGATTAATACGTATGATCTTGCACAAATGCAGCTTAATTTTTTTTAATTCGGTATTTATAACTAGGTAGCCTGAGTAGCAAATGACAAAATTAAACATTTAAATCTTGGTTTTATCATTAATTTTGACATAGTATGTCTTTTATATAATGTAATCTATTGGGGGTTGTGAAGCCAAATACACATTAAGCTTACTGTTGGATACGCGCAGAAGTATTTGGATACTAAAACTTTGTTTAGTCAAATATAATCGTTTGTTGCAACTTACACGAAGATCAAATCAAAAACAGATGTACGGTCACGAGCGTTAATTTGGGACCTATTTCAAGAGAAATATACTTGAAGTCATCAATGTCATTAGAGATGCTAAGTCAGTTGTAACTTTCAGGAAACTCAACCTTATTGTTGTAGAATGTCAGATTGAGTTTGGACCTAAGGTGGGTACCTACCAAATTTAATCTCGACTGTAACTAGAGTAGTAACTTATTTACACCTTTTCGAACTTGACCCAGCATTTACCTCAATTCCAACCATTTCGATCCCCGCAGAATCACGCTGACATCATTCAACACGCGGCAACCGACCGGCATTCCGACTGGTACCGCTACGAATTGGCGTTACGTACTCGGTCATACATCAAAAGAAACTTTATGCCGTTAAATGCGACCGAAAGTGCATATTTCTGTGCATTAATTACCGCTCGCGCCGAAAATAGTTTAATGCGTTTCCTCGGCGCCGGGCACTGGCCCGGCCACACGGGTTCCGCGCCGGGTTCGGCAACAATTTACATAATTATTAAGTACATTTCCAACAGTTTGGTATCGATTTTTGCTGCATTGATCTCTACCATGTTCTACAGGGTAGTGATTCTGTAAACAACGCCAGTCGTGCGGACTGTCGAGTGATATCCAAGCGGCGAGATTAAGTAGTCCCGTCAGTGCGAACAAAACATATTGTAGCGCATGCATTTTCAATTAAGCAGCCTTATACGTTCGACCCATCGTGCTGCTAAATTGAAAATGCACGCGCTACAATGTGTTTTGTTCGCACTGACGGGACTACTTAATCTCGCCGCTTGGTTTCACTCGACAGTCCGCACGACCGGCGTTGTTTACAGAATCACTACCCTGTTCTACTATGCACCTCTAAAAGAAATGTATCGAATCGATAGATAGATAGATACTTTAATGTAATCCATTGTACATTTTCTCCACTTAATCTAGAAGGGAGCCACTCTAGGTACTTGAGCGGGAGGAACCGGGAGCTGTGCGCTGTGCGTGGTACTATCCAATCAGTTTTTCAGCTCAGTATGGTCAAATAATCGGCACGCTTGTATCTTTCCTCATAAATATCTTTAGCCGACTACATACAATACTTACAATGGTATTATCACTGCATCCCTACGTTTGTAACTCAATTCACACTGAATTCAAAACATACCTTACTTCATCCTTCACGCCAGTCGTGATAGAACCAAAATAAATAATTCGACTAAACGTTGTGATACAAGGAATAGATGAATATGAGTGAGTATCACTTACCTATCTACCTTTACGTTGCATGGACGTCTCCAAATGTTGACACAAGTGGGTTTCCTCACAGCATACAGTAATGAAGTGACATAATGCGCAAAGAGCACCGACGGAGTGACTTATAGCCATCATTCCTCGAACTGGGGCACTGCAATGAATGAATGCGGTTAGAAGGGCGTAGGTTGCAAAGTTGTGAAGAAACATGCTATTCCCTCTATTTGATGTTGGTCTTTGTTATACAGATGTTAAGCGAGATGTCAACCAAACGCTTATATGAATTGCATTAGTATCGAATAAAATTACTCTGCCTTTGCTTATATGGTTACAGAAGGTGAACATTTTAGAAATAAACATTACGTTCTGATCTCCGAAGGGCATAAGTAATGTTGTTAAATATTTATTTATTTATTTATTTATTTATTTATTTTAATGGAACAGTAGGTAACAAATTACAAACTGACACTTTTTATAAACTATTACACAATTATACAAGATAATGTTTGCAATTTAACAACAACTGTCCACAGCATTAACAAATTACAGCATGTTTGCTTTAAAGATAATGATTAAATAATAATAATAAATATGTTGTTACTTATATAAATATAGATATTGTTTCTCTTTTGAAAAACTCCCAGAATATAGATTATCAAGGTTTTATGGGAAGGAATGTTAGAAAAATATATAAGAAGGGTAGGCCTAGTGTTTGACGGTGTCACAAATACCTAACGATCAAATTGATTCACTTTTTATAGTAAGAGTCGTCAAGGCTATAAGGTTATGTTATGAGCCTTGCAAATCCGAACTTTTAAGCTTAGAAGCTTTGAGCTTTCTAAGCCCGACAGCAGCGTCGCGAACATTGAAGGCTTGAGTTTTTTTAATATTTGCCGTCTGAGCTGTGTAACCGCGACTCAAGTTTTGAGGATCACGACCTAAAGCTTAAACTCACAACACTCGACAGATCCACATAGATACCCGTACAAAGTACGAGTATAAGAACAATTTATTTACGATATTAATATATGCAATGCGATAAGTTTTGAAGTAAGAAGACACATACTCGTGTCCAGGTATCGTTCAACATAAAGAAATTGTTAGTAATTGTTATTATTTATCACGCGTTAAGGAGTTTTTTTTAAAAGTAGCGTTGACGTCACCGCCTGAAATTAAAACGAGTTGTGACTTGTGTTTCTTTTTTTGAGGCCCCTAGAGGCCGAGAGTCCAGACGTCAACAGTTTCAACAAAAGACAAGCGACGCGGTAACGTCTCTAGAGGCGTGAAGTGCATAATAACGAGACCAAGCCGCCAATACCTACTGCGATTAGATACTTTACTCTCAAGTTAAATATTATATATATATAATACTTCAGTAGGTAAATCATTACGTTTCGATACGCTGAAATACGTATTCATTAAATATTTTTACAAAATGTATTTTTAATTCAGGAATAAGACTAAGTTGACTGTGTACAGTCAACCAATTTGATTCCTAGGCCACCATGGACTTTGTCAACGTGACGTTGTAAACCAAATCATACGGAGTCTCTTACGTTTTGGTTGACAACGTCACTTTAACATAGTCCAAAGTGGCCTAGAAATCAAATTGGTTGACTGTACCTTGTACAAGATAAAACATGAATTTTAATATAGTTCTAGTTTACGATGAAGACGACCTTTTTCTTTGTATTTTACAAACAATGCTGGCAATTTGGCGTGAAAAACTGAAAAATGCCATATGTTGTTTTTAGTTTTTTTAGATTTTACCTTATTTTAAACTCTTTTATGCGATCGAACGATTACTAAAGATGATTGTGAAGCGAGAAATAAATCGCGTAGCTTTAGTTACGTACGGGTGATAACGTATCACATATTATTTGAATAGTCGATTGTCATTAAATTTTATACTTTAATAATATTAAAGGAAATTCATAAAAAAGTTACGTGAGTATATCCGAATCTAAAAACAAAATAGTGAAAGTGAATTATTTATGATCAATGTGTAACAAACAATTCATAGACGTTTTTAAGGGAGAGCGGTCGTACGAAATCAATGAGCAGTAGCAATAAAAAATGATTTAAGGGCTTATAAATTGGGCACCTTTCGTTTTCAACTTTCTTTTGAACACATATGAAATATAACATCCTAAGCTGTACATGTATAAACATGGCAGTCGAGGTTTTATGAGCAATAAGAGTTTTTTAAGCGTAATCTATGGGTTATAGATGTAAAATAGTCATGCAAGCTTTTAAATAACAGAAACAATCATTGTACATGACAATCTAACGTAGGTACCATAATCTAATAATACAACGTTGTCTAATATAACGTACCATAGAGACAGACAAAAGAAGATTCTAAAAAATTCAATTGAATTGGAAAAGATTGTCATTTGCCAAAATTACGTTAAGTATAACTTTTCAAATTCAAATTTGGAATGTCGAATGTAGGTTCGAACGTTTCCCACATAGCTTGAGGCCCGCGGACGGTGAGTCAGCGCGGGGTCAAGAGCACTGCGCCGGCTGCCTACCTGATGAGCGTTGCGTGTGCCACAAAATAGACGAGGATTATCATTTCTGGATAAGAAAAGTGGTAAGTAATTAATTTGAATCTTACTGTGTCGTTAGTCAGTAGTTCAATTGATAATGTATGGTATAATGCTGTTCTTACAAACGATCTTTATATGTATTTCTTAAAATTGGTTAATTACTCTAGTGTAGGTACGTACTTATACACGAACACAAGCTCTGTATGTATGTAATTTTGAATAAAAAGATAATCAATTATGCATTCTGTACTAGTAATGGAATTGTTATGCTGCCAAAGGAAATTTTCCCACTGCGCACTGCAGCACTGTTGAAATCAAGCAAGAAATCAAGATCGCTTTTTACTAGAATAAAATCACCGTAATTATGTACGGTTCAATGATTGTTTGCATTGAATCATGACAATCACTGAATAAAGAACAAAGCCAACCTATAAATCAGAGCTTTAAAAAATAACTCCGGGCTTCGAGCATTTTACCGGTTAACCTTATACTTGGAGATGGTTATCACGGTGTAATGGCCATCTAAAATATGAAACCTCAGATAATTATGAATGAAACGGTTGAATGGAAAGCAAATAAAGAATGGGAATTCTTGGTAACTGAAGGACACCAGGTCACGCGTCCATTCTAAAGACACTCGAGTCATATCAATGGAGAACGCCCACGCTCCCACTTTCATCTCGGGCCGGGCAGCGTGACCATGGAATAGGGACCAGGAAAGCCATCCTTCACGTATTATTGTAGGGCCGAGCAGAGATCGAGTACTCTTGCCATTCGCAGTGTTGATGCATCGACGGAGATTGTACACAAAATGGCCTGTCACTCTCGACTTGTGTGTCGGCTGAACTGAATGGGATAGGCCTGTGGGAAGCGAAATAAGGGATTAGAAGGAATTCATAGGCTCGTCTTTGGAACCTCTTGTTTTAATTTACAAGCAACATATTAATGTGATGTGATAACTTATAATGATGATATAATAAGGG
Source organism: Acleris laterana (assembly GCA_963966035.1). Lineage (NCBI taxonomy): Eukaryota > Metazoa > Arthropoda > Insecta > Lepidoptera > Tortricidae > Acleris > Acleris laterana. The sequence continues at coordinate 10,325,856 of OZ014443.1, read as the reverse complement.
TACAGGCATGAGAAACGGATTGAAGCCAATATATGTATTGTGCAAAAACCGTCATAAAGTTTTAAACCTTCCTTACTTTGTCCTGAAGCCGCCGTTTTACGTTTACTATCCTATGGAGTACTTTTCTTTGTAAAGTAATAGAACGTAAATAACATCATTATGATCAAAAACGTTTCCCGGTTAAGTTCCAGCTAATAACTCTAATAAGCAACTGGGCACGAGTAGACAAAGAAGCAAATAATAGCCGTTAGACCTCGATGAAAAACGTTATACGAACGACTCCCAACACGGTTGAGCGGCTTATCTACTCGAGAACATCTGTTTATGCTTCGCGTAACGAAATAAATGTCGTCGCAGATTATGTCGTTGCCGACATAGCTTGCGCCATGACATCCACGCAACTAAACACTAAATCTAAAAGGGCTTATGCATGTTTTAACTGCTATAACCCATACGCCTCATTTGTAGCTCAGTGCTTCAAATCAGAAAGTGAGTTTGTATTAATTTGAGAAAAAGTGCTGTTGTATTTCGTCGGTGAGGTGCGTCGTTAAATTTTGTATGTTTTTTTACAGTCCTGAGCTCGGAGAAAACCTGTTTGCGAGGGTTCGGACAGCGGTCCCACACGTCGAGTGTGAGGCGAACTCTATTTCAATGCGTATGATGATGACAAAAGAAAAAGTGATTCGTTAGATCATGTGAATAGATCATAACAGTATTCATTAAAGCATTCTCGAAACATTCGAATTTGAACAGTTAAGGAATGGAAGTTATGATGATATGATAAACAGGTGCGTGATAAAGATAATAAGTAGAGAAATGAGAAATATTCTGTTTAAAAAAAACAACGCGCACCACACTGTAACCTTAACTCATAAAGTTATTAAAAAACCAACCATTACATTTAGCACAGCACAGAACAATCGTTACGAGTAGGTGTAACCGTCGTTGCGTACAACAGTGAAATAAACATCATTATTGCGTTGTTTTAGCAATAAAACATTGGTATTACTACCGTGGTAAAGTCAACTGTAAGTAGCACTCACATTAACTCTAAAATAATGTGAATTTGGTTGGAGGTAGGGTTAGCAAGAGAATAGCTCAATTTCAAGCTTTTACTGACTGTACCAGACACGACCACACACTCGTTTTTGAGTTGATAACTTTTAATTGGTGACTTAAAATCGATGTCCATGCTTAGCTAAGAATGTTTTTCATCACACTTGCTCGTAAATAGTGTCCTAACATGCTAGAAATACAAAACTCGAGTCATTAATTGTAATTCTTTCTTTACCACCCTTAATAAACAATGTACTATTACATGACTAGCTAAGAACTACCACCGGCAAATTAAATTTTCAAATTAAAAATACCTTATTGAAATTGGTTCAAACAGAGACTTCCAACACATAACAGAGTAAAAAGAGATCCGAAACTGTACACAGTAGGTAGTAAAAGTACTGTTGGTTTTTAGGGTTCCGTAGTCAAACTAGGAACCCTTATAGTTTCGCCATGTCCGTCCGTCCGTCCGTCCGTCCGTCCGTCCGTCCGTCCGTCCGTCCGTCCCCAGTCTAGCTCAGAGACTCATAGTACTAGAAAGCTGTAATTTGGCATGAATGTACATATTAGTCACGCCAACAAAGTGGTAAAATAAAATTTTGAAAAATATTTTTTTTTAATGCACCTCCCCTACACGTAACGTGGGGATGTCTTTTTTTTTTCTTGCCTACCCCATAGTGTGGGGTGTCGTTGGATAGGTCTTTCAAAAATATTGCGGGTTTATGAAAACAATTTTTCGATTAAGGGATCCGTTTATGAAATATTAAGCTTTAAAGCGCTATTTTTTGTTAGAGTCAAGTGTCCCCCCCCCTACAGCCAAAACTACAAGTACTAAAAATCTGAAAAAAATCTTCAACGAAAGTGCATATAACGAATTTTAAAGGAAAACTATCACGGCTAAGTAGACAAGATTAGTTCCTGAGATACAGGCGATTAACGGGTTTATACCTACTAAAAATCATCTAAGACAGCGCCAAATAACTTTAAATAGAAAATTGTTTCATACATGTTGATTTTTGAGATAGTTTTTTGTGTTTGTCGTTACGGCTTCGGAACCCTACACTGAGCATGGTCCGACATGCTCTTGCCCGGTTTTTTTTTAAGGTGTGACGTCTATATCTGCAAGAAGCATCAACTCTAAGGGCGCCGTCAATAGAACTTGTGAACGATGTAAACAAATTAGTACTGTTTGACAGATAACCTCAAATATTCACGAAGCGTGATTTTATTCAAAATAGCGTATAATGAATAGTTATTGTTATTTATTTTTATTGCAGAGATCTTACTTGATCTTTAAAAGTACGTGATTATCGAGTAATCATGGTGACTTGGTTCGTTTGGTTTTGTTTACATGTTTTGCAAGTTCTATTGACGGCGACTTTAGCTAGATGCTTCTAGTCTCCTCAGCTACCTCTACTGCTGACTGTACTACGAATAAAGTAGGTATAGTTCGCTGATCACCTATTGAGTCCAAAGTACTCTAACCGCTTCATTGTGTGACAAGGCTTTATTCCATTAGTTTCGCAAGTCTGGACAGGTTGTAAACAGCCGATAAGATATAAATAGATAGTGGACCAACCAAACGGGATAATAAGCGAACGATAACCTGGTTTTTTTGGTTAGCCTCGGTCAACAGCTGTAGATTACGAAAAAGAGTTCATTCGATTTATTTCAAAGAAACATTTTTATATTAAAATTTAATTTATCATGGTACAGTCAACAGCATAAATAAGTGATCATTTATGTACCTTGTCACTTTAATGTCGTGTTTGAAATGTTATACAAAATTGTGAAACGATTGAAAGCAACAAAGTACATAAATGATCACTTATTTATGCTGTTGACTGTACATATGTTTAACAGCGTATGACCTTAATAATCAATCAACCTTAGAAAAATAATTATGGGATCATGGGTAATGTTCCCATTTAAGTTTTAGGACTATGCAGTAGACGTGTTCCAGCGTGAAACGTTATAGTAAGAGACGTTGAAGAATTATATAATCCGTACCAGTAAAGTGATTTGAGGCTACCCCCAAATTAACATTAAGTAATATTTTTTGCTACTTATAACCGAGCAGGAAGCATGAACAAAAACACAAAACAAACAAACGCCACGTGTCGGCGCCAATTTCATCGCGTTTTTAGTGGTAAAAACGTTCATTACTTTCCAATCCTTTCCGACTAATTGCTCCTCCTTTTTAAGGCCCGTTGTTATGTGGTTTTAACAATAATAAGGAGATTAGGTCGGCCATTACCTGCATAGACAGCCTTTTGTTCACTTCGCACCTTACCTTACGGATAAGGTTATCTTTAAAATTAAGAATCACTTTCCCTTCACGTGATTTTATTTTGTAACACTCTTTTGTCCCTTAATTTATCTACCTGGTAATAGCTTGCTCACGTGTCAGTTAATTTCAAATGATAAACGTAATGAGACATGGGACTACTGTGGATGACTGTGATCCCCGACACGTATCAGGTTCTTTATTTACGGTGTATGATACACATGCCCCAGTTCAGTAATCAGATACGTCAAATCATCAATACAACATATTGCCAAAACCGCATATTTGACCGATTACAAAACCGACAACTTACTTAATTACAATCAGGTCAAGTACCAAGCGGTAAAAGTCGACATATTACATGTATATTTATGATATGCATTAAAAAGACAGTGCCCACCCACAGGTTGATTGCATTGCTGAATATTTTTGACGAATTACAAGAAATTTTGCGAACGATGTCGGTTCGTTCGCACACTTTCGCTGAGACAGTTTGGAGTCGCATGCCAGTATCACATTGTGCCGCGCAACCAGTGATCACGACCTGTGTATTGATATCAAGAATCTTCTTTGAGTACTGATAATGATGTTGGTGCGGGGGACGCGGCGGGTCACACGGCTTTGGTGATTATACGATACACCGTGGCAGAGACCACCCAGGAGGCCTGACCGTCGTTATGTCCTATAATCTTATCTCGCTGTAATGATCAGTATGCATCGAAATAACCGCACCGTAAAATTAAAATATCTACCTGCGGCTTCGAGTATTCGCACTTGATTTTAATGATACTTTCTATGCCGTCCTTTGGCCCAGCTCCTCCCAATCCAAGTACCTATTCAAGTAACAGTAAATTTAATATTTTCAAAACCGGGTCGTATCTATAATAAAGAGGTGAATGTCGCGTAATATAATTCAATTTAATTCAACGTGCCGCCGCAGTCGTCTCTAATTACATTTGTAACTGTTCATTTTACAGCTAAAGAATGACTGACAAGTGGTCGTAATTGAAATACAAATAAGATATCTTCATAAAAGCATGCAATGAACCTGACCGAAACGGCGACCTCTGAACTTATAGGAACAAATCGATGTGTGCTAATACCAATTGCAATACAATATCGGAATGGGAACAGCATGCGTATCTCGAAATTACCTTGTGAAATATACCCGAAGATTGTAAAGGTACCCTTCGTGCTCAACGTGCATGTCATACAGACGTTTAGCTTCATGAGACTTTTTATTTCCGCGATTACTCAAGTTAAGGATTGGGCAATGTTGTTTTCTTAAATCCAAATTAAATGACAGTGTGTTTAGTAACAATAGCAAATATGTAAGTAAAGTAAATACCGCACTTCATCTTGAATCGACTTCAATACTGCTCTTGAGACGATACGTCGACCTCAAGACCTCTACGGAGTGCATAAAAGGTGTAATAATTCGTGAAACGAGTGTTTATTTTAGAAGCAACAATATTTATTGAGCTCTCGGCCGTGTCACTGGCGTGTAATTCTCACGATTTCATTGAGATGCGACAAAAAAATCACTGACAACCCGGCCATGACCTCTCATAATTAACTTACTTTGAAACACGACGGAGAGATCATTGATGTTATTAAACCTGTTCGGAAGTAATTTCCTGTTTGGAATTTGCATAGATAATCGTATACTTAACGCTTCATTACTAGCGTCATTATGTTAAATTAGTTGTTCTTAAAAATACCGCCAGCTAGTCCAGACATCTCGTCGCCCATCAACGGTTGTAATGGCTTAAATTAATTATCGGTAAAATAAATTAACACGCAAGCGTAGAGGATAGCTTGATTGGAGAGAGCTATAGAAAAAAGTGAGCATAAACGTAGGAACAATATGAATCTCTTTCATGTAAAAAAATACTGGATAAAGTTTGCGCTGCTTCCCCATTGACAAGTTTTAAGCTGGGAAAGTATGAGTTATTATTGTATTTCGAGAGGCTACTAAATAGGAAATCGTACCTTTTCCGACTAAGCAAGCAATTGTATGCCCATTCATCATTAGTGGATGATCTGCTGATGTTAGTTTTTGATGTGTAAAGTGTAAAACTCAATCCATACTTGGAGCAGAAGAAAAAATAATTATCAAGGGCTATCACGTTACTCATTGATACACAAATGTAACACTTTCGGAACCTGTATCCCTTCATGCTCTACAAATACACGAAACTTAACCGCAATGGTGTAAGTAAAAACTATTGTTTCACTTAACATAGCTAACGTTTATGTTCCCATTCTCAAATGCTTTGTTTACCCGCACGCCCTGAGCTATGCACGTGCATTATGTAGACTGCAAGGTACTTAGTCCCGGGGACCTTTACTCACGACGAGCTGAAAGCTCGAACCCTAACTATCTGCTGCTGTCCTTTGTTTAACATAAAAGTGTGAAGGAGATAGTGAGTGTAATGATAGGTGTTAGTTTCCCTCGGATGGTAGTGAGTGAGCAACGATAGCACGACGTCGCCCGACGACTTTCCCACAACAGAACGTCACCGCCCCGCGTGTTTGTGATTTACAAACATGGCCGCGATAATGCCGCGCCGGCGCAACCATCGACCAAACGGCAACTCATTGACGAGAGGAATTGACTGAGAAAATATTTTGAACACTATTATTTATTCGTCGTAGTTTCTAAGGGAATATTTTGCTGTTTTCATTTTGCCTAGAGAATTGGCATGGTGGCCAATACCAAACTGGTGGATGTGGATTCACGTATATGCACATATGCTTATTAGATGGTTGGATGTATAAATTTTACGCAGTATATTTATTTGACGACCAAAACTATTAGACCAAATGTAATGCGATGTATGGTTTTAAACCGATTGGTCAGAGATTAAAATTTAACAGATTAAGAAAAGTAGCTGATATAAATACGTTAAATTACTGGGAGACTCAAAATTAACAGGAAAAAGTTTCATAAGTGGCTTTTAATGGTCCATTACAATCTTAGACAGCCTGTTAACAAGAGAATGTATTGAAAGCTTTTTTCTATTACATAGGCGTTATATCAATTTGGTAGCAATAAATAGAAAGCGTGCTAATTTTAATTACATAGGCAACCGAGATGGAACTATTTTGGTTCTGGTGTCTGTCACATTCCTATTGATTACATAACACCAGAATTTGGCACGGAAAGATAGTACAATCACTGGACGTTATCATTAAACCAATACGATACGCTTTATTAATAACTAGCGACCCGCCCTCGCTTCGCTTCGGTTTATATGAGTTTTCTGTAACACCCGTACATAAAAAAACATTTATTATACATAACAACTTTCCTCTTGAAACACTCTATCTATTAATAAAAACCGCATCAAAATCCGTTGCGTAGTTTTAAAGATCTAAGCATACATAGGGACAGACAGCGGAAAGCGACTTTGTTTTATACTATGTAGTGATGTAGTGATTGAGTGAGGTTTAGTTCCCGGCGAGGGTTGCGACAGGGACAGAAGATATTAATAAATATCACATAAGAAAGAAAAAAAAAACGGGGTTACTTTAAGTTAAGTGTCTTAAAGAGTACAAAGAGGAGATATTTCTAAGTCCTATCACTAAGATTTTCCCAGTGTGTTTACACTTTTTTTATTTCGACCCTGAGGAGATGCACGAAGAAAATTAAACAGACCTCCATTTGAGTTCTTATCATTCTTCTTCTGGCCGGCGATGATGCCAGTAACCAGTATCAGGACCTGCCAATAGCCATTCCATGAGCGGTGAAAAAGGTCCCATTGAATTATGTTAATTGCAAATAATTGCATCAGATGCTGTTAACACAGAACACAGCACAGCCTCTCACTTGCTCAGGGTTGCCACTTTGCATTTTTCTCGACTGTTTTGTTATTTTTTTAGATGAATACCAATTAGATAGAGAATGTGTTTGTCCTTTACAATTCTGCGGTATCGTGGGAGAACATTAAGGGGCCAGGTGTTGACCTGATTCTTTTAAAGAATTTTAATGCTTTTTTTTACTATTATTGCTGTTTTCAATATTTTATGCAAACTAAAGTGAGCTCCAATGTTAGAATTCTAGTTTACTTTATATTAACTGAGAGCAAGTACGTTGGACAACCTTAATGCAAAAAATATTTACTCGAGCTGTTATCACTTACGTCGTTTTGCGTCGTCGTCGCTGTGTACTTCGTAAATTAGCGAACAAATATTGACATACGTTTGCAATATACAAATAGCCGTGATTCACAATTTCCATAGACGTACAGAGTACTACCCAACTGTATAAGTATTGGCTCTTTTACTTAATTATGTCACGTCTCTACAGTGAAAGGGAGATAGGATGAACGAAGTTTCGAATTTCTTGGAGAAACCCTGCGCAAGCGGCTACTTAGCGTTAGACGTCAAGCCCTAATACGACAAACATGCTGATTAACACTCGAGACACGCCTAGACGTGTAATTGTATTTACGTTTTCTATTCTGGTTTATAGTACGATCTTAATTAAAATATCTTTAGTTGAATTTTGATATTTTGGAACACTCTGCTTTAAACGTTGCATGTCAGTTTCGTTTAAAAATAAGGAAATAACGATAGACATAAAGCCTAATCACGTTTAATGTGAGCTAAATGGAAAAATATCACATATAGTCACAGTTGATGTTTAGTCTAAGGTCACCTGAACCTTGCTCGAACAGTTAAAAACTATTAAATCCCGCTTCCGTACTTTTTATACCCTATGTCAAATCGCGGGCCTTGATAAATCATTGCTCTATTTATTTGAGGCTCTAGAAATGGACACAGAGTCTATAAATCATCGGGTGATGTTAATAAAAATGCCAATTGACAAGTCAACAAGTACAAGGACTAGGAAGTCACTTTGGCAAACGAATATCCAGAACAACGTTAGCACGTGACTCGGAATTGCAGGTAATTAGACCAATGTGAAGATGACTATTTGAGAAGTGAGGTACCTTATAAAAGCACTACTGGTGCACAAAATATTTCAAAATAAATACTTTGTATGCGGAATCAGATAATTCAACGAATTGTAAAGTTGGGAAGGATGCTACACGATTCATAAATACTTTACGCAACCAAGTGGCTCCTCAATGACAGTAATTCGCGGCGACCTCGGCCTTGGCAGCGCACGTTCTGCTCCCACAAGCACCAAACTTGCAAAACGACCAAAATTAACAATTTAATCCGCCATCTTAATTCTCGGAGCACCCACGTGTGCTATTTTTCCGATCCGCAAACTGGGACAGCGATGTAGTTTCGATGACCTTTCGGTATAATTCGCGACTGTTTAAGGTCAACCTGTTTTTATTGCACCGGTGCGATTAAGACTTTAACATTCTTTTAATTATCGAAACAATTTATTGGATTGTAATTACACAAAGCCATTTCGGGAACAAGTTTATTTGCATTAAACTTTAAGCTTACCAAATAATTAATCGTCTGTATATAAAGTGGAGACACGATCTATCGTCGTCGAGAACAATTTGATTTCTCGTCTGTCGTGATGGTATCAGTCATACAGCTTCCAGTCCGCGGTCCTCGGCTAAATTAATTGCTTCGTCAGATATAAATGTTATTGTGTCAAGGTTAAAAGTGTTTTGTGTCGCTGAACGCGAACGTTATTGTCCCGTATTTAAAACAGCATCCAATTAAAATTGTCTAATAGCAGCCCATTGTCAACCGGTGATCGTCGATGTAAATATCCATTGTGGAATAGAGGCGCAGACAATTATAATAACCAAATAATATCACATTGTTCATCAATAAGGGTTCAGTACTATCGGGAGTAAAGATTCTTGAGAGGACCAAATGTGCCTCAATCCGGTTTTTGATTTAACAACAAGAAAAAGTTTAAACACACACCTGCGTTATTTAATGATTTTTTTAATTAGCCGAGAAAACGATATTTTCCAGCGTTCCCTGCCCACACATCAATAGATCTTAAAACGTCTTAACTAGCGAGCAATTGCCAGGGAATTGACTACAATGTGATGAAACATGTAGCGGTCCATTACTCATTTTAGTATTACCTTTATAGGTACTCAAGTACTTTCTTTGCTGCGTGATACTAACAAGTAAGATTTCAAATCAAATAATTGTTAGGTAGGTACCATTAACGAACTAGGTATTTAAACGACACCGATAATTTGTTCAACAACATAAGGTAATATTTTTATTGTAAGAGGACCAGCAGAAAGTTCTAAACGGAAGAGGAGAAAGCTCTAGTAAGTATATAATGTCTGATGATATCGCCATTGTACCCATAAAAAACCCCTACGCATTAATTAAAGACACTTTATTTCTCAGATTTATCGTACACTCCCTTTAATTGAGTAACAATGGTTGCCACTTATGTCACAGTGGAAAGTGGACTTGTCCAGTTTCGGTGATCGATGCTATATCGAGATATCTACTTGCTTCTGGGGAATGATAAAAAGTGGTTCGTAAAAATACATAAGTTACCTATATAGAAAGTTGTCGCCAAAACGGGAGGCCCAACGTTCGCTTTCGTCCACCGAGTACGAAAGTAATGTATTGTAATACCATCCGGTTTTCTGACCTTGGTACAAAGCTATGCCAAATAACTGATAGCCCTGGCGTGACTCTGCTATATGGAACACAAAAAGAAATCATTTGCGAACTTTTTTGGCTGGCTGATCTCGCCTATTAGATCCAGTGAAAGTCTATGCTCCGCTCATGTTGGTATGTCCATTAAATACTTAGTGGTGTATTGGTATCTACAATCTACCGTAACACAAATACATTTCTAAATAAGAATACCAATCTTATTAATCATATTGGCATCGCAAAAGTCATGTTAGATACTGACAATGAATTGCTTAAAGACGGCTGGGAACGCTGTGACTGAAACCATTATTTTCAATTTACTCTACAGCTTTTACAATAAAGAGTGATCTAGACTGTCTGCTTGCGTCATGAATGTGATGATATACGCCATAGAGTCTATTATTTATTTTGATTATCATTTACTTTGGCTGTTACATTTAAGTTTTCAGAGCCATTGTCAGCTACACATGTATTCATCTTGACGAGGATGTTACTTCTACAGCATGTGAACCTTGCAACGAAACGCACCCGAAATGACATACTCACATAGAAACTTATAGATCAGCTTTCTCAATAGGTAATTAAAATACTTTTCAATGGTTTTCTATGATCAAACGATTTTAGTCAAATTGTAAATAGAAACCACGGGCAATAAATGTTTGATTGCTTATTTAAATGCATTTCCGGTAAAGAAAACCGTTAACAACATTTTCACTTTCAACAGTTCAACTTTAAAAGCAATTTGCATATCTGTATTAATAAGTAGGTCTGTGTACAAATTTTAGTTGCATCTTTGTCTTCGAAATGGTTTGTGACTTCACGCATATTGTTTGTTAGTTAAAATTTCACAAAACCTGGAAAGTAGGCAAGTAGGTATGTATGATGTATGTAGTATTATTATTAGTAGGTGTATGGTAGTCGTATATCATGACAGTAGCCCTTCAAAGTTTCTAAGTTTTTGAGAAAAAATAACCTTGCTAATTCTGCTTGTAAATTCATTAACTGTTAAATAAATAAGAGAGCGCAGTGGATATGGTTGAAGCTTAGGTTGTGAGAGTTTAGGCACAAGGATAAGTAAAGGCTTATTTTGATTTGAATAGGTACTTCATCAGTATCGTCACATCAGCCATGGATTTCCACGCTGGATATAGGCCGTTTCCAAGGATCCTTCGCCTTGATTTGCTTCATTTAAATACTTAACATGACTGTAGAAAAATATGAAAACATGATTAATTTAGGGTAGAGCAATATCAGGCCCAACATTTTTTATAGAAGCCCAGGAATTCACATACTTTTCTACAATTCTAGATTTTAGGTCACTACTTGGCAAAGCGACTAAGTACATAATTGTAAAACTCGTAACGATTATGCATAGCCCACTGTAGGCAAAGTAACGCCATCTCTATTATATTTGCAGTTATTGGCCACATTTATCCAATTTACTTGAATTGGTGATGCAATTAAATTGTAAAAGTGAGGCGTCAAATTGCGTACGCACACATTTATTTGCCGACGCGGCTATTTCGTGATATGGTCCATAAAATTTCTAGCCATTGCATCTATCTGGTGATTCCACTAGTTCGTTGACTTGTGTATTTTCACATACGAATTATTATCGATCAATCGATTACGCAGGCCATAAAATGAAATATAGTAAGGTCGATGACCAGGTTCGAATGTTTTCAAGCTTGTAATTTTTAAACGATAGAAATGGTGAAAACGAATGGCGATGAAGACATGCCGGTTAATCAAAAGGTTTCTTCTTTTGATTAGCATGCACTTATGTGGAACTAGAGCAGGCTGTGAGCGCACTGCTAATATATTTGAATGCGACAGTTACTCTCCTTATTTGTTAAGCTATTGGTATTCATCGTGAGGAATCTCGGCCACTGGGACCGAGACGTATTTGTAAACTGTATCGAATGTACCTGGATTTACATCATGCCGAATTTTGTTTGGTTCCCGTGAACGAATGAATCATCTACGCAGACAATTAAAAGAGCATTCGTATAAGAAGGAAGACTGGTTTGGATAAAAGGGTTTTAGGTATAATTTTAGGGTTTCTTGCTAGTAAGCTTCTGTTTTTTTTTGTTTATAGCATCGCTTCGTGAACCATACATAATATGTATCTATGTACGTGGATTATTTATATACATATTGATTACTTACAAGTTGCAATTAGGGGTTACTTTAAAAAAAGTAAATGGTACAGCGGTTAGGATATCGAAAGCTACGTTCATCAGCCCTGTATAACAGCAGTGGTTCGTGCCAATTTATATTTCTGGTTCGGAATCGCAGTTCCCTTGACCCGTTCTGAACAAAGGCCTGTTCGCTCGTCTCAGTTTCGCTGAAGATTGTTGTACCCATTCAATATGCACCTATAGCGAAGTAAAGAGTGATCGTCGCGCCGCCACGGAAATAAAATAAATCGATGCTGTTGTATGCAATGATCGATCGAATTTAAATGCAACGGGGCGTCGACAGGTCAATATGATTTAACATGAGAAAACGAACGGTAAATGTAGACGGATGGATTTCAATCGAACATAAATTTAAGTGTTTCGTTAGTCTAGACAACAAAGCACATGGTCAAAAAATAATGTAACACTTACTTATGTGCTAGGAACTAACAAAGATGTTATGGGTTAAAATAAAATGTGAATGATGTTTTTTTCCGGTGAGTTTTTTTTTGGATTTATGTTCGGACATTTTGAGGTCTCTTGTCACAAGATGATACGTACAGTCACAAAGCCCCAGCAAGTGATATGACAAACCATGATCTTTAATAAAATTTGGGTAAATAGGACCTTCTTGAATTCAATATGGTGACAAAACCAAATAGCTATTGCAAAGGCTTGACGTTTTTCGAATAGTGAGCCCAGGTTGCCATGACCATGAAAGGTCTATGGTTAAATTGCAATAAGTACATCATCCAGTGAGTATAGTTTTTTTAATTTGATTGCAACCTTTAAAAAGCTAGAATTGCAAGTTCAATCGTGTAACGGTGATGTCTCCAAGCAATGCGGCATGCCATGAAGATAACAAGGTTAACGGAGTGTCTCGCTCGAAGCATACAAAATGTTGGTACATTTACAAGCAAAACACGAAAGAATGCACCACACACGCCCGCGTGGGCATTTATTGCTTGTGTGTGTGTTATATCGTTCACGTAAGCTTATGGCAACTCGGTAACAGTAAGTAGAACCGGTTACTCAAAAGCCTTCCACTTTATGACGTACCCCAATTTTTGTTTGACGCGAAGTTTAGGTGTATGAAACAGTTATGCCTACGATCGGTCGGCGTCGGCGCCTCGCTTTGTAGATGCAACGTTGAAACACAAGACGGTGGATAACGAAGATGGGTATCGGATGTACGATGAAATAAATTATAGAGGGATCCCAGTAATTTAGTTGAAATTATGAAACCTCGTATATTTTATGAACGATCGGTTCTGCATTTAATCATTTACAACTGTTCTGGGCCGAGATTCTAGGCTGTAAAAATTAAATCGTCTTTAACCTGTTAGCGTATTGTCAACGTTTTGATAGCTCTTATTTACTTACCAGTAATGGCGGCTGAGTTAAAAACAATACCATAACAGGTCAAAAACGATATGATTTTTACCGCCTAGAATAGGGCCCTCGTGCCAAACCAAATGCCCGCGTCTAGATAACAAAACATTATGAAAACCAGGTGATTTTAGTAAAAGGGTCATACCACCGTATCAGATGTTACACTGAACTCATATAATAAGTTTTATTTTGATATTATAACAAGGAACTAGGAAAATATATCTGTTAAATGGTCCACTATTTGGATAACATTTATTTTTTCTGAACACGCACAATTAAAAGTATAAGAGCAATAACGAGAGAATCACTAAAAAGTTGCTGTTTCCGGTGATTCGATGGAATGACTCAAAAATAACATCATGAATTCATGAGGTAAGTACGAGTATATTAATCGAGACAAAATGGGGCAAGTGGACCATGCTACAAATTCTAAACAGTTTGTATACTGAAGCTGGTTTCAACGAGGTGTTATTAGCATGCAAATAGGTTTCGCAACAGGTCTCGCCGACTCGGTGACGGATACCCCCGAACTATGGGTGAGAGACACCCAGCGTCACGGAGCGTGAGGCAACGCGGGCCCGCGGCCGGCGAGAGGTACGTTTGGTGAAAGTGCCAGGACCGTGCATTGTTGTTTGTTATGACGCCGGCTTCAGTCACGCTCTGCTAATTTGAATGCAAGCGTGCCGTAATAGAATAATCTCGTTGATTGATTGACTTATTATATGATGATGAGGTTCCAGAAAACCGGCATTGTCGCAAACAGGGTGCGGACCGTGATTTGTCAAAGATACAACACATAAGTTGCGTAACATGAAAGTTATGTACATGCTGATTACCGATTGTTCTAATAAAGTTCCCAAATGTATTGGTGAGGTGAGGTAATAGTTAAGATTTATGGCCGTATTCGTTTTCTAAAATGGTTTACTCATTCGTTAACTCCCACTCGCTCGTCTCATCAGAATTTTCTATACTTTCTCCCGTACCCTGGGCGCGGCGTTTTTTTTTTCCTATTTGAAGTGCATTTGTCTGATTAGAAGCTTGAAGCTTAAAGTCGTTAAACTAGGAGAAGCGGAGACCATTAACTCTATCCTTTGCAAGTTGCCGATAGAATGAAATTACTCAACAATTTACGTACGAGACGTAAGCAGTAAAATTTTCTTTGAGTGCTGTTTTAACGCAGCTTATTTTACAAGCTGATTAGTTCAGTTGTGTTTCATGTTTCATCCCTTCCGCCATTTAGTGACCGGTTGCGGTTGCTGAGTCATAATCATAACCAATCAGGTAGTTACTAGTACAAACGATTTAGCTCTCATTACATTATTACTCATATTTTAAATACAGAAAAGTAAGCGTGATTTCTCTTAGCAACAAGTAAGTACCAATGGCGATTTACGACTGAAACGAAGTTAAGAAGTAGGTACAGTCGAACTAACTAATAAGTAACTGTACATTTCAGTAGGTACCTTGTCGCAGCTATTGATATGCTAAATTCAAACAATGTATTCTTACTTTAATACGTTATTGCGACAAGGTACTATATATAGCAACTTGTGAGTAGGTACGACTACACTACATGTTAGTAGATAGTATTTTACCTATCTCTCAATCTACACATTAATTAAAATCCACAGCAACCGGTTTGCAGGTAAGGTACTGAAACCGCGTCTGAAGGAAGTCAGAAGCTGCGCGGGCGCGGATTACGACACAACCTGCGGCGCGACCGCCTCCGAAAGAAAGCAAAAGCTATTACAACAATATTACAAATTTTTAATAACACCTCTTAATCAAGGCATTGAACTTGCGTCTTCGCATGGAGCGTGTGACGATTGGAGCCAGAATACTTTCTCTCGCCGGCCAGTTCGAGTTGGACTACGAAAATTATTGTAATTAAGAGGATTGTGCGGCAGTGAGTCAGCTGATGCGCGATAAGCCGGTGTCATCGCTGCCCGCTATTGTGCTCGATGAACTTTCAATCTCCGCGCCTTTGTACGAACAGAAAGAAAGCGGACATTTTCTTTGTGCCTAATGAGACGGATTATAATTCGCACGACTCTCATGGGAGTGGCGGCAAGGGGGGGTATTCTAAACTCGTAGTTTGCTAACAAACAATGGATGTTTCGTAATTGCATGCAAACATCTAAATGAGCATGACACGCAAAAACGATATTCCTATTTCTTTTACGTGGCCAAATTGGCAAACGAGATTAACAATAGACTACTAAGCGAATATTATGTATTACAATCTGAGTAGGGTTGCTGCAATTAGATCTAGTTGTTGGACAAAATCACTCAACCAATTAAAAGCGTTATTTACCAGATGAATGGTGTATCAATACTTACCATAAAGTGTATAGTTAGGTGTATCAATGGGGGCATTGTTACGGCTATGGCATCGCCACGGCCCATTACCTGCCTTATCAAACGACACAGGGGCGGAGGTCAACGCTCCACCTCCAGTTCAAACGTTTTTATTTGGTTTATCTTTTGTGTTCACTTCCGTGTGACTTTTATTACAGGCGGGAACAAAGTTATTAACATAATATATGTATATAAATAAACATGTTTACTTTGAGAGCCTACTACAGTCTCTATATCCCGGCAAGTATCATAAATTGCATGATTCACCTATGTTCCTTTCCACCATAACCCTTTATAACAAAGTGAGATAGTAACGATGCATCTCAGAATTATCTTCTATGATAGTGTAAGGGCATTGATCCGATCATTTACATTTAACTACAGTGCCATAGCTCTTAGAAGGTCCTTCAGGTTTGTACCAGTCTCTCACTCCCGCTAATACGCTTTTATTAAGAGTGACTGAGAGAGAAGTACAAACCCGAAACACCTTCTAAGTGCTCAACTGTTCACAGACTACATTCGAACTTCCAAAATGGCCATGGCACTATTTTCATGAGCGGCTGCGCATCTTATCCTGTGTCAATCCAATTAATACAAGAAAATACTGATTTTGTGAAGATCTTACACAAACTTTAAATAATTCAAATAAGATTCACAATTGAGTCTAGGTTTCTAAGGCAGAGTCGATACTCACTAGTTACCAACGATGACAAAATGTTGAGTGTACGGAAAGAACATGTCTAATCACCTTGGTAACTTTTAAATTATCGCGATTTGAAAGTAAAGAACCATTGTAATTTCGTACGTTATTTTGTTGTAAGTTCAGGTTTTATTTTAAGTGATAAATAGGTACTTTTGGTGGCATATTGCGGTTCTAGAATCCATGGAGTCGCTATTTCCTAATTATTATAAACATACCAGTTAGATTTTGAGCTTCAGTATTGTCATATCTCACAAGTCTACAATTAGCATTCAGAAAGTATCGTTTGGTGAAGACCACAGATGGGTATCGGAACTTCTCAAAGGGACCTTGAAGGGTGGCGATTAAGATAGTCAACCGACTATGACGAAGTACATTAAAATGTTTTTTTTAATGATATGACTTTGCTTGTGGTGAGCTTGAAATGTCCTAGTTTCTTATTAATTCAGAAGTGGGACCACACAACAGCATGTATCTTCTTTTTTTCAAAAGTTAGGTAACGCGTTTTTTCTCAATGTAAATCTCTTTTTTAAAGTGACTAGACATGCTCTTTCCATGTACTATTTATTTGTCATCATTAGATCAATGATTTCAAACTGTCATTGCCATAAATATATTTCTCTGATCAAACGCAGTGCAAAAACGCCATTACAGGTAAACGGACAGAGTTAACTGATGTTAAAGGAAAAACAGGGCCTATCTCTATTCCACTTTTTTAAACCACATCGTTATCATGTTGTTAACGTTACGGTAATTGTTATTTATTTACTTGACAGTGGCAGTTAAGACGATCGTAAAAAAGGAATCATATGGTTGGTAAAAGATTTTTTACCCGACTTAACAATGTACAGTCGACTACAAAGAAATGTATTCACTTTTTGACCTTATTATCATATAACTATTTAAAAGATTAAACACCGTTACGAGGGTGATCGCTTTATTGATATTTCTTAACCGAGCCAACCGATTTTCTAGAAAAATATCTAAGAACAATGTCACAGACAGATAAGAGTACCAGACTCGCAGCTACACAGACACACATAATTATACACAGACACAGAGACACGCAGATACACAAATACAGGGTTATTGGTAATTCGACGTATTCCCGTTAGGAAGTGATAGGGGTGACTATTTGCGGTAATTTTAACCCCCATATGCATTATGCAAAAGTGAACCATTTTTGAGTTATCATGTTTTTTAGCTTTTTTCAAAATAAGTCAAAAATGCAGCATCAAAAATTTATTTAAAAAAAAGTATCAATTTAAATCAATTTTTTTCTTCTGATTTATAAAAACGATAAAATTCTGGTTATTTATCAATATTAAAACAACAATTATCGGTCCAAATTTAAAAATGCGAGACTAAAAACGATATTATTTCTAGATTTTTTAGATATCTTTTGCCACTAAAATGCCTTAAAAACAAAAAAATCGTTATGCAACTTGGCTTGCAGATTAATTTAAAAACATAACCGTTTTCTTAGCTCTCCAAAAATGCATAACAAATAGGAACTTATTTCAAAGAAACTGAAAAAAAAATGATCACAAAAGAAGCAGGCGGAAATTTGGATTCGAACTAAACACAAGGTAGTTCTTTAAAAAATCCCATAAAATTAATTAAAAACAATACCCAATGTCAATAAAACAAAAAAACTATTTTAAAATAATAACCAGTAACAGTTTAATAGTAATAACAATTAACAATTAATAATAGTAACAATTAACACATTTTTTTATTTAAAGTTCTTGCTCGAAGTGACTTCCCCTATTGCGTACGCAAAGTCGCATTCTTTTTCTTAGTTGTGACTTAACTACCGAAGTAGTCAAATTATTACGCATTGCATTTGCTGCATTTATAATTCTCGTCTTGAGTTCTTCCGCGGATGACACAGGCGAGAGGTCGTAAACTATGGATTTCATGTGACCCCAGACATAGAAATCAACCGGCGTTAAATCCGGACTTCTCGCGGGCCACGGGAATGGGTCCTCCTCGCCCTATCCAACGATTAGGAAAATGGCTATCGAGCCATCGCCTAACATTGACACCAAAATGTGCAGGATATCCGTCTTGCTGGTATATCATGTTTTGCCTTGTAGCCAAAGGCACGTCTTCGAGGAGGGCAAACATTTCATTTCTCAAAAAATGTTCGTAAGCTGCAGCATTTAGATTGCTCGGTAAAAAATGTGGTCCGATTAAATTGTCGTCAACTATTCCCATCCACACATTGACCGAAAAACGGCGTTGCGACCCTTTTGGCCTCTTTTTATTAGGATTCTTGTGCACTTTCTCACTCCAATAATGTTCATTATGGTAGTTAGTAATCCCATCTTGATCGAATCTGGATTCGTCGGTCCATAGGATTTTATTCAAAAAAGACGCGTCTTCTAAATCCGCATTTAACATGAATCTACAGAAAGCAACTCTCCTTTCAGGGTCCTCTTCGTGAATAACTTGCACAGGAGTATAATGGTAAGGATAGAATCCTGCATTATGCACTGTAGACCACGCTTTCCATTGTGTTACAGAGAGTCGTGTGGCGACGGTGTTTGTCGAAATTGTTGGTTCATCGATAAATTCTTGCTGAATATCCTCTTCGTAATTAACAACATGGACTGGGGGTCTTCCGGCATTAATTTGTCTTCTCTGAACACAACCAGTTTCTCGGATTCGCCTATACACTCCATTAAAAACGGATACATGGGGTAACCGGCGATTGGGAAACCGACGCGAATAATCATGACGAGCAGCTTCACTGTTACCGTTGCAAAAGCCGTAACAAAACATTACATCGGCGTATTCTTCATTTGTGTAATTATGAAACATCCGTTGTTCATTTTGATCAAGCTCTTCCATATTTTAATTCAAATTAAAAATTAAACTACAGTCGTGAGTGTATTTACTCCAAAAAACACGGCCCCAATTTGTGTAACAAAACCAATGCACGTGTGAAAAGTTTTTGAAAAAAGAACTCTTTGAAAACTTTGTTATTTTTTTTCTTAACCTGCCAGTTTGCTACCGGCATTAGCTTAGGTACGCATAAAAACTATTTGCAAGATATTCAAACAGTGATTTTAAGTTTAGTTCGGATACAAATTTCCGCCTGCTTCCTTTGTGATCATTTTTTTTTCAGTTTATTTGAAATATGTTCCTAGTTATTATGCATTTTTGGAGAGCTAAGAAAACGGTTATGTTTTTAAATTAATCTGCAAGCCTAGTTTCATAACAATTTTTTTGTTTTTAAGGCCTTTTAGTGGAAAAAGATATTTAAAAAATCTAGAAATAATATCGTTTTTAGTCTCGCATTTTTAAATTTGGACCGATAATTGTTGTTTTAATATTGATAAATAACCAGAGTTTTATCGTTTTTATAAATCAGAAGAAAAAAATTGATTTAAATTGATACATTTTTTTTAATAAATTTTTGATGCTGCATCTTTGACATATTTTGAAAAAAGCTAAAAACCATGATAACTCAAAAATGGATAACTTTTGCATAATGCATTTCGGAGATGAATTTGGATTACGATTAATGTCGTCAGCCATCGTGTTTTTCTTGTAAGAGAATCAGTGCGCACAACCAGCGCGGTCGGTAGTCAAGAATCGAGTGTGCCGGATGGACACCTTCGACTGACCGAACTACTGACTCAGGGAAAACGTCAGTCATTCATTCATTCATTCGTTCGCTCGTTCAGAAACTCCTCGACCGACAGGTCTCGAGTAGTTCTAGGAACTTAAAATAGATGGCGTTATTTAACTGAAAGGTTCGCAAGCCTTCTAACAGATGGCGCTGTCTGTAGCAAAATAAATGCCATCACTCTCACACGGCCGTTCTGACAGCTAGCGCGCTCTCGCGCGATTTCTACAGTACTCAAGATACACGTCGTCAAGAATATCAGATTGTCTCGCTCAAGGCGCGGAACCTTCAGCACACACACCGGAAGTAGAAACACACTAACGAAGCATGGAGTTCAATACAATAACACTCGCACGAAGCGCAGAGCTTCAATGCAAAACCAGTCACATGAAGCGCGGAGCTTCCAATACAAAACCAGTCACATGAAGCGCGGAGCTTCCAATGCAAAACCAGCCACATGAAGCGCGGAGCTTCCAATGCAAAACCAGCCACATGAAGCGCGGAGCTTCCAATGCAAAACCAGTCACATGAAGCGCGGAGCTTCCAATGCAAAACCAGTCACATGAAGCGCGGAGCTTCCAATGCAAAACCAGCCACATGAAGCGCGGAGCTCCCAATGCAAAACCAGCCACATGAAGCGCGGAGCTTCCAATGCAAAACCAGTCACATGAAGCGCGGAGCTTCCAATGCAAAAGCACTCCTTTACTTCTTGATGAAAACAACTGTGTAAGGAAAACCATTTATTAAATCTCAAAGTCCCCAAGACATTACAGCTATTATTCATGAGATAGCACTATTATGAGACTTAATCTAAAGGCAGACTAAAATTATAAAACTCCATTTTTTATTTTTTTTTATTTTTTTATTCATGATAGTAACTGAACGCAAAAGCCTAAGCCAACAAAACAATTACGAAGCTTCTAGCAACAGATAAAGCTCAAAAGCGATAACAAAACTTCGCAACTGCGAATTTAATCAAAGTTAACCATTGAAAAATATTTAAAGGAAATGGTAAACAAACCAAAGGAAATAGTAAATAAAAATCAAACAAAAGTAAAAAAAAAAGGTAACAAGAATATAAAGATAAAAGCAACAATTTCCATTACGACTCCTCTATAGTGCTAATGTCGGCGTCATCAAGTTGATTTGAAATATCCGGGAAGCCCGAAGGATATTTACGTAGCTTCTCATGGCATACGTATTGCACACGTCCTCCGGATATCGGCTCTACCCTATACCTATCGTTATCGCAAACCTCGATAATCCTGCAAGGGTTAGAAAACTTTTCTCCTAGCTTGGTAATCATTCTAGGGTTCTTTTCCACCATAACAATGTCACCAATAACAAACGGGCGCACTATAGCCTTACTTTTATCATAACGGGCTTTGTCAACAAGTGCTTTCTCGTCCATCCTGACCTTAGCTTCACGTCTGGCTTCGAAAAGATCTAACTTTTCATATTCATGAACTAACGCGTTAATTCTAGGTGGACTTTTATTACAACCCATCAACATTTGTAACGGACTTTTTCCCGTGCTCTTTGAAACTGTACAATTCAGGGCTAGCTGAGTTTCACCTAGGACGGACTTCCATGATCTGCGCTCGTGGTTTTCAGCGATCGTGAAGCAGTTTGTGAGGACGGACATAAACCTCTCAACCTGTCTGCCGTGTCAAGCGTATGTCCGTTATCTTGAGTTACATGAGTTACGCGTAACAAGTCTAAACGTTATTTATTCCGATGCCTTAACAAACCTACAGAACCAGATTTTTAAATTTAGCTTCCTACGCCCTTGTACGAAGTGTCACGCGACTTATGTATCTTCATTTTTCCAATAAAAATTTTGCTTAAGTACTGCATCTTGAGTTACATCACATAGGAGCGACAAGCTTTTTACGCGTCAAGCAAATTCCATCTCAGTCAACTAAAGATACAGGACTTAGGCGTGATTAACTCGTGCCGAAGCAATTCGCCGTTCGCGGGCGCGACACGCATGATGTATCACAAATAAATTTTCGAAACAAAAGAACATGTATGACCTTAACGATTACGTTAACACTATTAGTGCTTCGCGAAAAAATATGATAGTCAAGGTCATTACCCGTGCAGATAATATGATTTTATTCCCAGATCAAATGAAATCAAATGCCTTCCCTAAAGGTTATAATATTCAAGCGCTAAAAGTCGTTGAGTTCCGCAGAAATTCAACACATATATTTAACCAATATTTTGCTTGTTATTGTCAGTTAAGCGTTTTTTTTAAACAGTATTAACCAAGAAGCCATTTTTTGTTGTTAAAATATGACTGTATCGTTCCTTCCTTAATTATTTAAAAAGTAATTTGAAGTTTTCATTGGAAATACCTCTATTCTTGAGAACTTTACTATTATAGAAGTTGTGTTTTTTTTAACAAAATAAGATTATTTTAAGTTTTTTTTAACCAAAAAGCATGTTGTTGTGTAGTCCATTTACTTAGATAGTGTCGCTAGACTCGCACGTACTTGAAGTTATTGTAATAACATACGATTACAATTCGATGGGTAAACAGCCTAATTTACTTGCGGGTGTGAATTTGGCAGTTTAGATCGAATTAAGTATATTCGTATTTTATTACTATAAACACGAAAGTTTATTAGTACCTATACGTGCGAGTGTAGCGACATTATCTAAGCGAATGGACTATAATTACCCATTACAAACATTGTGTGTGAACATTCAATTATGTTACTTTTCATAAATGAATATTATATTTTAATAAAAACAGGTTTTTAAAACTTGTTTTTTTTATTCTTTACGCCTTTTTTCATAGTTTAAGTACCTATGATATTTTTCTTACTACCCCACTATCTGTTATGCACACCCGGTAAGTTATAATTACCTGTAAAAGGCATAATAATTTATCATTAGGTATTGAGCATGATTTGGTTAAGTCATGTATCTTAAAATACAGGGTGTCGCTTGACAAACGTTGTATGGCGGGTCTGTCAGGCTTAACTCTGTTATAGCTTATATTTAAAAAAATATACATATTTTAGAAAAAAATAAACTATCATTGGAATCGTTAGCTTTATACAGATCTAATAATATAATTTTTTTTTGAGAATTCGTCCCCAAAGTTCCCCAAAATTACAAATTACGATAAAAAACTTTGAACCCCGTTTTCTTAAAACTAGCTTTTTTGAGATACATGAGATAGGTTTAACACGGCAGCTGTCCGTTCGCACGACTGATGCCGCTCGCGATTTCATGAAACTCAATGGACCACTCTTGGCACAGATCCTGGAATTCCTTCCCCGTGAATGAGGTGCCTTGATCAGCGATTATTCTTTTTGGGGTTCCAAATAACGACACAAAAGAACGTAGGGCGTTACACGCCGATTTAGAGGTCAAGTTCCTCACGGGAGTTAGATGGCAATATTTTGTGAATGCGTCCACAATCACTATGACATACTCCTTGATGTTACGGCTGCCTGTCAGTTTGCCACTTGTATCAATATGCAGAGTATGTATTGGCTCCGGAATTTTGTCTATGGGGTGCAATCTCGATTGCCTAGCTCCCGATGGCTTTTTGTTTATTTTGCAAGGAAGGCACCGATCAACATAAGTCCTAACACAGGTCGACATGTTCGGGAACCAAAAATGTTCTCGTATCTTAGTAAGGGTTTTCTCCCATCCCAGGTGTTTCAGGTCGTCGTGAAAACGCTGAATAATTTGCCATCGATAATTTTTAGGAATTATTGCGCGAGTCAAGGTTTTCTTATCGACTTGAAATATCTTATGTAACAAATTATTTTTAAGGACATACGACGACCTCAAACTAGAGTCTAGGGTGTCACCTTCAATAGCCTGGATAAATTTGTTAATATCGGGATCTAAACGTTGTTCTGCTTGCAACCAGTCATTATCAACCTGCACTATGTTTACTTGAGATGAACAGGTAGATGGCACAACGGGGTTCCTACTAAGAAAGTCTACATGGGGTATCCTCTCACCTTTCCGATATTCTACTTCGAAATCGAAACCCTGCATGAACGCCCACCACCTGTGCACCCTAGGCGTTAAGTCTTTTTTATGACGAGAAGCCTTCAAACTGTTGCAGTCTGTCACTACTTTAAAACGCCTGCCTAACAGGTAGTGCCTAAAATGTTTCAAAGCCTTAAAAACTGCCAGAGTCTCCAGCTCATAGCTATGGTAGCGGCTCTCCACTTCAGTAGTTCTCTGGCTGTAATACTCAACAACCTTGAGTTGAATGTCATGTTTTTGTAGGATCACCGCTCCATAGCCCAGTGAACTGGCGTCTGTGTGGACCTCAATCTCGCGTTCGGGGTCAAAAATCGTTAGTAGTGGCGCTGATGTTAAATGGTTGATCACCGTTTCGCGAGCTCTAGTATGTTCGTCTTGCCAATGCCACTTTGCGTCTTTTTGTGTAAGACGGTATAGGGGTGCCATAACAGATGAAAAATTCGGAACGAACTTCCTAAAGTACCCCGCAAGCCCATTAAATTGGCGTAACTCCTTCACATTATTCGGCAAAGGGGCGTTGGCAAGAGCCTCGATCTTTTTGGGATTTGGCCTGACGGTCCCGTTGGAAATAATATAACCTAGGTACTCGACAGACGTCTTAAGAAACTTGCATTTGTTCCAATTGAACGAGAAACCTGCGTTCGCGAGTTCATGTAACACCTGTTGTAAATGTTGTAAGGCTTCTTCTTTCGTTTTTGAAAAAATGAGAACGTCATCCATGTACACTGTGGCTATGACGTCACGCAACTTGCCCAGAGCCCTATTTATGGCCCTTTGGTATACGGCAGGGGCATTACATAGCCCAAACGGCATTTTAAGAAACTCGTAAGAGCCGTCCGGTGTAACGAACGCAGTTTTTTCGGTCGAATTTTCAGACATGGGAATTTGGTAAAATCCTGATGCCATGTCGAGAGTGGTGAAGACGGAAGATTGCCCCAAAGTATCTAACTGTTCCGAAATCAAGGGCAAAGGATAATTGTCGCGAACGGTATTCGAGTTTCATTCTCGATAGTCAATACATAACCTATCGGAGCCAT
The DNA here is from genome assembly GCA_963966035.1 of Acleris laterana. NCBI lineage: Eukaryota > Metazoa > Arthropoda > Insecta > Lepidoptera > Tortricidae > Acleris > Acleris laterana. The sequence continues at coordinate 10,300,616 of OZ014443.1, read as the reverse complement.
CCTTCTTTTTAACGAGAATAGCAGGACTCGAGAATGGTGAAGAACTTTCGCGAAGGATGTTTTTCGATTCTAGATCAGCAATTATATCTTTCATCGCTTTGCGCTCCACGGGAGCCAAACGATACGGATGGCGTTGCACAATTTTATTTGGGTCTTTGAGTCTAATTTCCATCTCACCAGTGTTCACTACCGTTTGAGAATTTCCCCTTACAAAACTATCATTAAATTTTTGAATAATGGTACGCAAACAAGAAATGTCGTCAATTTCTGATAGGTCAGTGTCAATTTTGTCTATATCGGTACTCTGTAAAGCGCAGACGTCAGCGCGAACTTCGCGAGCAATCTGGACACCATTGTTATTAATCACCAAGTTTATTCCTGGCCGCATGAAAACATCCCGCCCTATAATGACGTCATGAGGCAAAGCGTGAGAGTCGACAACTACAAAATCTACTTCCAAGTGTACATCATTAATCTCGATAGGCAAAGTAATACGAGAAAAGGAATGTGTAGAAGCAGAGCCAATACCAGTTAGACGCGTAAACACGAAATCTCGCGCCCCGGTCATCTCATCAGCAACAGGCTTACGAATGAGTGAGCAATCAGAGCCGCTATCGACAAGGGCTTGTAATTTAAATCCAGCAACAACGATGTTGACAAGGGGGATCTCTGACTGCACACACACGTTAACGGACTTTGTATCACTTGCTTTTTTAAATTTTTCATCTCGTTGCTTAGAAAAACACACCTGCTCTGTGTGTCCCAATTTACGACAGTAGGTGCACTGAACGCTTTTATCAACAGACTTAGACGTATACTGAAGGGCTTCTCTGATAGAAGAGTCCTTCGTTTGTGGACGTGATTTACAATTACGTTTATAGTGCCCCATTTTGCCGCAATTGTGACACACAACGCGGTCGCTTGAGTCAAGTTTACGCCGTTTAGGCTCCACTAAAGGGGGATTAGTAGCAAGCGGACGCTTATTACTTTTAATACGCGGGTAGGTACCAAGGTGCCTATCAAGCGTTACAAAGTCTTTGGGAGTATTTTTTAATAAATCGGATCGTACCTGACTATCAGAGATACCTGATATGACGACTTCTATCTTGTTCGCCTCGCCCCAGGCCGTCTCCAACCGGTCGATCATCGCCAGCTTGTTGGTAGAATATTCCACGTAGCTCGCAGCGCGGTCACTTGTGTACTGCACCATGTCTCGGAAAAGGTCGTGAAATCTTTTTGTAGCCGCAAATTGTCGCGATAAACGCTCCTTTGCCTCGTCCCATGTGTTGCATAAAGGATATGATTTGGACGCCCACTTACGAGCTCTGCCGCGTAGATGAGTGAACGCGGCATTCCTCGTTTCATAGTCGGTCCAAGAGTTTTGTGTCCGATGATGGTCTATTTCGGCACACCATTGTGCCGCTGTAAATTCACAATCGTCAGGATCAAACGACGGTATGTAGACTTCAGTTGGTTTCATCATCTTAATCGATGGTCTCGATGTCGTTGTTCGGGTTTCGCAATCACGAAAAGTATCTGCCATGCCGCGAAAAAATGATGCCCACATCGTGGAAGGCACGTTGGGAAAACCGGTATTATCAGGTAATGACGTATTTTCGACACCACGTGTAGCTGATTGTTCATCGCGGTTTGAATTATTACCGTTGGTACGTTGTTGATTTTCGGTAGATTGGGCCATCGAATCTCGAAAATATGCCTGCCTCGTGGTAGCAGGGGGCTGGCTAAACACATCGGAAGAATGTTGTTCCGATCCCACCGCTGCTTTCGGAGATGAATTTGGATTACGATTAATGTCGTCAGCCATCGTGTTTTTCTTGTAAGAGAATCAGTGCGCACAACCAGCGCGGTCGGTAGTCAAGAATCGAGTGTGCCGGATGGACACCTTCGACTGACCGAACTACTGACTCAGGGAAAACGTCAGTCATTCATTCATTCATTCGTTCGCTCGTTCAGAAACTCCTCGACCGACAGGTCTCGAGTAGTTCTAGGAACTTAAAATAGATGGCGTTATTTAACTGAAAGGTTCGCAAGCCTTCTAACAGATGGCGCTGTCTGTAGCAAAATAAATGCCATCACTCTCACATGCATATGGGGGTTAAAATTATCGCAAATAGTCACCCCTATCACCTCCTAACGGGAATACGTCGAATTACCAATAACCCTGTATATACACAAATACATACCTATATATCGATACCTTAGTTCACAATTGTACTACTTAATTACATTTGAAATGTCATTGTAATTAGTATGTTTGTGCAAAGATAATAAGTTCGTAAGTTTACTGGCAAAATAAAATAATTTAGTACGATTGTGCACTAAGGTATCGATATTAAATTTACAGCATCCCTTCTTTTGTTAGGGGTTAAGAGTTAGATATAAGATGACCTAAGCTATTTATTTATTTAATTATTTATTTCACTTCTCATGCTCAAAAAGTTTGTCAACTCATCAAGCGAGACTCAAGTGATACATGTACAACCGAGGGAAAATATAATATTATATATTTTCACTAGGGAAAATATGAAATTGAAAATAGAATGATTTACATTTACAAAACATCTTAATTTGACCAATCAAAATACTTCACCAAATTAAATCCACCAATCACAATACACATCGACTGTCAGTCGGAACGTTAGGTTCTTTTTGGTACGTATACTCGTTAACTAATTCAAATCTTAAAAAAAAAAAATGTATTTGATATCAACCAACCATAATAAAGCTATATTCAAATCGACCTATCAGGTAACAGAATTAATTTCTCAAAACATTAGGTGTTTTTAGTACCTATTTTACAATTGCTAAAATATCATAAATCGTTTGAGCTACGCTTTAAAGCGCTAAATACTCACTTGGTCAGCGCCGTTTAGTCTATATTTTGTATCTGTGTCAAAGTAGTTTAAAAAAAAAACACGCCGCCAAATTAAAACAATATTTTGCCGCGGAATACATTGTGGGTGGATAATCATTGTTAATTTTAAGATGTCGTCAAATGAAAATGAATTGCAACTTACGCCGAATACAATAATGGAGAAAAAGGCCAAAAAACTGAGTGAAAATAATTTGCCCGTGAAATATCGTGAAAACTATTTAAGGGCATACAATAATTTTACACAATGGAAAAATGAAAAGCAAGTTGATTCTAACAGTGAAGGTGTGTTTACTTTTATATAATTATTTTATTTTCTCACAATCGAAGTGAAAAGTAGAGTGTATAACTCGGGTCTAAAAGCCATATTAGGTACCCCTCGCACAATTTTCCCTCGCTTTGCTCGGGAAAATAACCATCTCGGGGTACTATGGCTTATTTTTGACCCTAGTTATACAATCTACTATTCTATGATTGATAGAATTTTATATACCTACTCGAGCACCGCGTTGTAATTTTTATTGGCAGTACCTACTTTATAGTTAAAAGAAATCAAATGAAACTAGAAGTTATAGGTTATTTATATTGCCTTTGAGATGCAAAATATTTACGCTCTATTTCACCCACTTAGACGATGGATGAATTTCGGGAATAAAACTATGTTCTTTCCCAGGATTCAAACTATCTTTGCACCTTTGACCTAAATCGGTTCAGCGGTTTAAGTGTGAAGAGGTAACAGACAGACAGACACACACTTTCGCATTTATAATATTAAGTATGGACGTATGGATATGGATTTAAGATTCGGTTTTTTTTAATGTCATTATCAATTATGGATTTACTGAGTAGAATATAGAACACCCCAGTACATCGGTCACATGTTATGTAGGCACATTACATTACCACGTGTACATACGATGGTATTTCTAATTACAACTTAGCTATACAAATTTAATTTCGAATTAGGGAAGCAGTTGCGTGTTAAATGATTATATCTGTAAGCGCCAAAAACCGAAAGCTTCTTTGACTCTTTAATTTAATAGGGAAAGTAAAAAGCTGTAAGCATTTAATTTAAATGCAAATAGACACTCAACTAATAGATTAAAATCGTATACTGTTAACTGTAACCATATAATTTTAGGTCCAATAAGTTTATTATTTATATAAAATGTGCTATTAACTGTTATTTATAAAGATTATAGGTTATTTTATAGGTCTCGATATCGGCTTGTTATGCAACGGCCATAATCTAAACTGCCCAATTATAATGGTTAATCGGTTATTGTAATTTATGACATAACTAGCTGAGCGCGTAGTTTTTCTATAGTGAATCGTTTCAAGTGTTACGTAATGATTTATAGGAAAAGTGCACAGGTCATTGTCCATTTCTCACTTAACTCTTATTACTAAAGACATTCTCGGTGGCTTGGTGTTACCCTGTGTGATACATAAAAGTTGTTTAAGTTTATTAAAAAAAAACAGAAAACCGCCTTCAAAGACGCAAAAATTACTTTTTTTTAATGGTAGGTCAGTCCAACTGAAGTTGGCTTTTGGCTAAAATATTGTGACTTCAATTGGACTGACCTATAAACCTAGGTACCATTTTAAAAGAATATTTTTTGTTTTGAAGGCGAGTTTTTGTTTTTTAAGCTTTTATTTTATTTTTTACTTTTTAGTGATCATTATAAGCTGTTGTTCCACCTGTTTGTTGATATGAAACTTTAAGACATTTCAATGTCACCCCAAGCAACGCCGCGGGAAGAACATAGGTACACATAATTTTAAACAATTAAATTTTCTTCGTTATAGACGCTCAACTATTTTAATCGAGATATCTACCCCCCTTTTACCCTTGAAATAGGATCCGTTAAGGAGTTCCGGTGGCCATCCGTGGTCTTCATCATCAGTTCCATTTCAACAAAAAATACTTCAAGAATGCAAATATTGGAATTGTGTCCTCACGGGTCCACTCTTCAGATTTAGATTTGGTGACAATGGGACTACTTCGAAAGTATACTCTACCAAGACAAAAAGATTTTTAAAATCGGTCCACAAATTGACGGAGTAATCGGTGAATATACATAAAAATAATAATGCATACAGTAGAACATAGAACCTCCTCCTTTTTTGAAGTCGGTTAAAAACTAGTTTCGTCCGTGTAGATTTCGATGATCTTTATTCCCTCGGGAACTTTTATATTTTCCGGCATGAAAAGTAGCCTGTGTCAATCCAGCTATCTTCATTTTATCCAAATCCGTCCAGCCGTTGCAGCACGAAGAAGTAACAAACTAACACAAACAATTTTTTTATCATTTTTAATATTAGTGTTAAGGTTGCTAAACTTGATTAAGATTTAGTGAAGACGCTTTGACCAACTGATCAAATCTAAAATAACATAAGACATTTGGTTCAGATTGAACGATATTGTTTTTTTTTTATACACCTACAGTAAGTAACTTTTTGAGAATAATATTAAATGAAACGTGTTCCGTGTGGTTGCCGGGTTAGAATAGTGCCACTCCATATCTTCCCGTGGATGTCGTAAGAGACGGCTAAGGGAATAAAGGCGTATAGTATAGTTAGGCGATGGGCTTGCAACCTGTCACTAATACACTGGTAAACATCTTAGCCTAAGTGTGCAAAATGTGGTTACAGAATTATCAACAAGTTTTTAGAGTTGTTGGTAATTCTGTAGCTCTGCCTACCCCACTCTGGGAATAAAGGCGTGAGTTTATGTATGTATGTATGTAAACGTCACGTAATTCTTTTGAAGTGACTTATGTTTAAAAATAAATTTAAATAGCTACAAAGGAAATGTAAATAACTAAACGAAAAGCAATCGGTCAAATTCAAACACTAACACATCCAGTACAATCCTTTATAGTTAGCATAGCTTCAGACCCATTTTTTTTATTATTATTAATAAGGTAGGTAGGTACTTACCTCATATTTCAGTTGGTTAACATTCCTCGTAACATCCTGTAAAGCCAGTTAGACGTCAGTTTTTCAACATAAACAAGTTAAAATAAACAAATTCTGAAAACGTTGCGATGTTTTCACTATGACCGCATTACAATGTCTACAGAAAAAACACTCACTGCTCTGTTGTAGTTACCTACTATAATAAATATTTGAATAATTAACACATTTACAGATCTTTTGTGATTAAACAACACCTTCATCTTTGACCTGTATCTTTGACATGTCATCATGGTCGTCACACTCGTCACAAAAACTTTTTAATTAAAAGCAAAAAGGTTAGGATCAACCACTCACATTTGAAGTAAGTATGCCTTTTGTTTACAGCAAGGAGAAGGCAAACGAGAACACTGGCCACCTGATTGTAAGTGGCTTCTGTAGCCTATGATACATTTTCAATCTCAAGATTACAGATGTAGTGCAAAATGATTTTCCTTCGGGAAAACTCGGATCTCAATCGGAATACGATGGCACCCGAACTGTCAATCAATGATTGTATTAAATGAGTGACGTTTTCATGTCCATTAAAATGGAACTTTATTGTTTAGTGTCAAATGACAAATGCTGTCATTTGTCACTTTGTCATTTGACACTAAACAATAAAGTTCCATTTTAATGGACATGAAAACGTCACTCATTTAATACAATCATTGATTGACAGTTCGGGTGCCATCGTATTCCGATTGAGATCCGAGTTTTCCCGAAGGAAAATCATTTTGCACTACATCTGTACATTCTTACGATGAGAACTCCAAGACTGTAAATGCGTTACCAACACTAAGGACTTAGATTGAATTGTAAATTATAAAACTGCCTTAACGGCCTACCCACATCTATCGTAGCAGAATCGGCTAAGCCGCTAGTCAGAAAAACCTCGTTTTGTAGCGGGTTATCCAACGCGATTAGCCAAATTTTGCCGAACCGAGGTGAATTGCCTTTTTCGCTCTGATTGCATGGACATAGGGCATCTAGACTGCTAGCACATGTACTACCGTCGGACGTAAAAAAAATACGGACGTAACGTTACAATAAAAAGGAGGGAAGCATGCAAGGTCGGCACTTTCGTTCGTTATACATGACTTAGCGCTCACACACAGATGCACAAGGTAAGACAACGCGCCGAGATACAGCACGAGTGACAGTTTACGTGTGTATGTGTATTTTGCGTGCTTCACTCATGATTAGCCGAGGTTACGTCCGTATTTTTTTTAGGTCCGTGGTGCTACCCGTTCTGATGGGCATAAGCCTTGAAATTTTACTACGGATAAGAGTATGATTGATTGATGATTCTTGCCTTTAGAGAGTATCTACAAGTGCAATAGGAATGGGGTGCATAAAAGGGTGTAACAAAATAATACCCGTGTTAATAGCAATGCAATTATATGACTAAGATATAACAATCAGCTGGTGCTTGTTAACAAACACATGTGGGCGGCAGCGTCTTCACGTTAGACAGGATCATCAGGTATGGAGCTATTTTCGAAACCCCGCCGCAGATTCTAGTACCACACGATGACACGACCTCTCAAATACATACAGCATGTTACAGAAAGGGTCATTATTAAAAAGTATTTGAATTTCAATGAGGGATTTAGTAAATTTTTCACCTAAACATGAACAAGTTTTAAGGATTTCCTCTCGTCCAGTTAACCTAGAGTAATATCTAATTATAGTTCCTACTCAGAATGGTTACCACGAGGCAATCGGTTTGAAGCTTCAAATCCCTCCTCCTTTTCACTCATCACTCGAGACTCAAATAGTAGAAAGAGATGGTAATAATAATAACATAACGTAAGTCATTTTGATTTTCAACATAACGCCTCAAACCGTTATTCTACAACCCATCCTACGCAGTTTGCAGCATCGTTGTTTCTCCCGATGGGGAGTCCATTCAGTTCTGCAAGATACAGGTGGCTTTACGACCCATTGTGTTCATTCTATTGCTAACTAGGTGATAGGCATAAACGTTATGTCATTTACCTCTCGGTACCCGTACTATAGGAATTTGTCAAAATGGCTTTCAAGAATGTGACCGAATGGTTTGGGTCGTTTTAGTGTTTCTCTGGGCTTCGCAATACTTCAAGTAGATTTGTGTAGAGCAGACAGAAGAAAAGTCTACTTGAACGAGTCGACCCTGCCACTTCTAGGTACGGTCATGAGCGTTAATTTGGGACCCATTTCACGAAAAATTTGCTTGTAGCCGTCAATGTCATTAGAGATGTCAAGACATTTGTAATTTTAGGAAACTCAACCGTATTGTTGTGGAATGTCAGACTGACTTTGGACCTAAATAAGATGGGTGCCAAATTAAATCTCGTGACTGTACTAACCTACAAAATGCGGCATATTCTTGAGGTACCCGACGGCCGAGTAATTTTGCCAAAGTTGCTCATTTAGTTACTTATTACTCAGAATTACTTTATCACGATTATTACCTTTTGTCTGCAAATCCAGTAGGCGCTGGATGGCACTCTTGAGTTATTTCAGTAAGTAATTAATGAACCCAAATCTTTTCAGAAGCCCACCGATCCTCACCGAAATTTTCTTATCTAAAACTCATCAAAATCCAAGAGCAGAACAATATACCTACACAGATATTTTTAATCGAAACGACCCTTTTAGTTTAAGTACGTAGTTTTTTCTACCACTTGATAACTTCAAAAAGAGCCGCTGGCCCTTGACGTGGACAATCTCATAACTTTAAAGTCATCGTGCATTGTCAAAAAACTTGGTACAATGATCACATAAAAACTTATGTAAGTAAGTACGCAGAAAAAAAAATAAGGCGCGTGTCTCCATTGACTCTCCGTGTGGCAAACATAAAGTTTGCTGAAAGCTCGAAGAAATTTATACATTCTATTGCTCTTCCTATACAAGATTCCATACATGTTGGACCATACTAATTTTCTCTGCAAGTTCAAAAACTGAAACTGTTTTCTGCTATTCTTAAATTAATGATGATGTGACAATACAAAGAAAAGTTATTTTCAATTTTATTAACTATTTAAATTTTTTTAGAACTCAAAACAAGACTGAACTTTAATGTTAGTCTAAATATTTCGTCATTGAACTTTGGAGAAGTCTGACGACATAAAGGCTGAACTATCCACATCTGAAAGTCCTTGAAACTTGTCGTATGCCGTAAAACAATGTCACCACACCAATATGCTAGGAGCCGTTGAATCGACGGAAGTCGCCAGGACGACGCACGCACCACGATATTTTGAGCAAGGCGCGTCGGGCACGCGACAGCCAGTTGTAACGTATAAATAATACCTATACCTACTCCCTTGGTGACATTCCGATCTCACTTTAACCAGAGTTAAGTCACTGCGCTTTAGAGTTCATTCTACAGAACGCACGAACGCAGAAGTAGAACGCATAATGAATGAGAATGGCATAAACTATTTAGACACCTAAATTCTAAGCTGTCTGAATCGTGACTTCTAGTCCTAATCTTGCTTTGCCAGGAAAGGGAAGTAAGTAAATAAACTGTAATGATTCACATTTTTATTTTTATTTATTGTAAATTACATTCGCTTTATTTCAGAACTACCACACACGTTAAATACCTTGGCATTTTAATTTCCAACGTTCACTGCTATATCGTGTAGGTGCATTCCATATCATCATATCCCTGTACGTATGCAACTGATCGTTGGACCCAGACAGGTTGCAGACGATATAACGATTTCACATTCTGTTACTATTCATTATTTTTACTAGGTACCATTTCTAACGTCTACTTTGATATCATCGTCATCCGTTTCTTACTTACTACTTACTAACATTTGTCCATGGTTCAATTGTACGTGATACAGACGTTGGTTAGGATTTTAATTATTAAGACATCCAAGCCTTTACATACTTTTGTAGGTAATTCTCTAAAGTCCTCTGAAATCATAAACCTAATAATAAACTTTGCCGTATTCTAACGGCATTTGTCCTTGGGCCGTATAAGCTTTCAAATGGAAAGGATATCCGTTTGTATTGTCATGGAGGAACGTAACTAGAGTACCTACTTACATAGATATAAATGTACATTTTGAACTGCAAACACTAAATAAGTAAGACAGTATGTTTTGTATAATAGTTACATAGTAAAATGAGTATTTACAAAATAAGCATTTTGTACTTAAAAAATAAGTACTAGATTTTACTCTAATTTCGCTCACGCATAACGCGATGACACTATTTTTATTCTCTTAACGTGCTGTTCAAGTCAGTGCAGCTGTTCAAGCTTTTTCCACTTACATGAAGAAATAACTAGTGTAGATGCCCTTAAATTTAACAAAACTGCTACTTATGCTTACATATTTTTGATTAACAACCGCGTGATCTACAAAGGTTTAAAATTGGTGTAGCAATTGCTAGTTCCATCCACTTTAGGTAGGTATATGTGTCCACATACCAAAAAGTACTCATTCCCTAGCTCGTTCTCCATCCTAGGTTAAAAAGATATCGAGAACCAAAATAAAACAAGCGAATAGAAATTTCCGGTCCCATTTCACGATTCGCTCTCAAGGACGCGCCCAAACGCGCCCGCACCCAACTTCCGCTCCATGAATTGGGGTGAAGTATAGTGTTACTGTGTAAAAACAAGAGCAGATGTTTCGCCGCAGCTAACAGTATTAAAAGTCTAAATCAAAACAGTGGGTAAGTTGATTCCAACAACGAGGCGTTGAATTAAGCGGCAAACAGGAGTGATTAAAACCTAATCAACGGAGAGCTTGGAGACGCGATTAAATGCTTACTTTTAAATTACGTGTTACTCCTCAGGCAGGCTATTTAGCGAGGTCAGAAACGGACAAGAAGCCCGGTACTCTTCCCGGTTCGGACTTGATTAAAGAAACTCTATTATCAAGTTGTCGCATTAACACTTCACTTTCCCTACAAGCCTAGAAGCTACAAACAACCCAGAATTTTCAAACATTAACTCATCTGCCGGTAAACTGCTCGTAATTACAGGGAGCTTGTAGCAGGGTAATGAAATGGAAAAATTGCAGGGCCCTTGATAGATGGCCAATGAAGGATCACTTTCTCGAAAATTGGCGGAAAGTGAGCCGTGCGAAAAGGTGTTTTTTCGAAAATATGCAATCTGTTTGCAGATTTCTGAAGGCACGAAGGCTAACAACTGCCGGCGAGCCGCGTGCTTTCATCGACGCCGGGCCGCCGGGCTTGTTTATGTTTCCAATCGCGCATACCGCGTTCCAGGCAACTCGTTCCTCCACTTCGGTGATCGGAGAAGGCGGTCGTTCGTCGTAATGCGACTGCGAGTGAACTACAGACCCGCCGTAAATTACTTGCCTATGTGCTATGTTACGTATGTACCTACTTACTCGACTGTGCTACCGACGTTAAGAAAGTGCGCTTACTCGGGCTTTGTGCTTTCCTACGTCTTCTGAAATTGTTTACTTACGAACTCGTCAATGTAATATAAGCAAGTAGGTACCTACCTAATAACAGTAATAACAGAACTTCAGTGGTGCTAATAACTTTTCTAATGTGAAAAAGGTTAACCTCATATTTCACTTTATAAAATGTCCAAATACTTTAACTGGGTAGGTAGGTTCTGAAGCATCTATTCTTCCTTTATTATTTACAGAGAAGTAAATATCTAATAATGAAAAGTACAGTTATGTTTAAATTTCGGGAAAACCTTTTAATTTTTTACGTTCCTACTGAAAACCACAGAATAGCTTGAAATTTAAACCGTGCACTAACCATGGTCCTAATAGGTAAATCTTGTAATATCGAAACTAGTTCATAATCATAACATAATCCACCTGTAATTTTATTGCGCGGCCGGCCGCTTGCATTCGGATAGCGAGAGAACGCGGCTCTGAATAACGTCATAAAATGAACGCAATGAAAATGAGTTGCACGGCGCAGTCGGCAGGGGGCGCGGTGGCCCCGCCGGCGCCCCTCCACCCCCCTCACACCCGCAGTCAAGCTCAAGCCAAGCGAGAGGCGACAGGCTGACAGTCAGCTGCGCGTCTTGTGTTTTTGGATTTTGCGGTGCGATTGAAATTCATTATATTATTCCGTTGTTAAATAAACAAAAACAAATTTATATACGTTGATATGTGAACAATATTTACCGATGTTTAACAATCTGAACCTGGTGCTAGTGCGGACATTTCAACAAAACTGTGTTATGATGATCGGTGGAGTTCGTTAGTTGCATTTTTTGATTATCAGTGCCTTTTTTGAGTGGATTATAAGTGTTGTTGCTGCCGGATTGTGTTGCAGCTAGCTGTGATTATTGTCGTGGCTAGTTTCCTTGGAGGGTTAACGAATGCGGTCCCCGCACGCATTCCTGTGGGAAACAAGTGTCAGCGTTAAGAATTCTACGGTAAGTTGTGAACACCACGCTTAAGTTCATCGCACTGCGGCTGACCTATAACTAAGGCGACGCATCTTGACCTGCGTTAAAATTAAGTGTAACACTTTAGGTTTGCCACGCTATTGCTGTGCTAAATGGGACACCAACAACATTTCACTTCTAGGTTAATCTTTTGTTTCTTCTCGACTTCCCTCCCGAAACTTCACGCGTTTAATAGTCTGGCTTTTATTGAGCTGCTAAAACATGGTATGTTCGTTATATTGCTAAATGCTACGATACTAGATTAATGCTTAGTGGATAAAATCTTGTTTGAGTATTGGACTGCAAAGGTTGGGCAAAGAAGACTTGGTTGTAACTGTTTTTTATGGCAAGGGGTAGACAAACGAGCACTCTAGCAATATTTGGCAACTAACTATTTATTTGTGGTACTAAATATAGGGCCTGATGGATTGTCATTCTTTTTCCATAAGTTCATGATCCATAACAACATAGAACCAGGAAAGATGAAGAAAATTGAGGAGGGTGTATGTAGATTCTATACGGAATGGAAGGAACTTGCACATTGCACTTCTTATCAAGGAGGTGTGTAATGTTTGGTATAACAATGTTTGATGTAGGCATATTGAATCATTTGGTACCATGTATATCATATTTTATTTGTTTACATATAATAAAAGTTGATAAAGACAGACAGACAAAGATTACACTGATCAGAAATTAGTTGTTGGGAAAAGCTTAGATCAATATTCAATAGATAAATACTAGTGGCATGGCAATTAGGTATTGTCTAAAAATATTGAGACTGATGAGTCAGTTATAGATTCATGAAAAATACAAATAAAGAACTTTTAGTATTGATAAAGTGGCTTTTTATTAAGCTATATGATATAAGAAACACATACTGTTACACCCAAGGCCGTCTTGAACTATCCTGGGTCCCTTGGGCATGCAAGAATTTGGGGCCCTTTTGGAAAGTAAAGAAAGTTATACTAACATTTTCTTTCTTCTTGTGAGAAATTGACAGTTTGTCGGGGCCCCTTGAGAATGGGGGCCCTGGGCCCTTAGGGTCCCGTGTGCCCTTATGGTAAAGATAGAATTGATTGCGTATGCATAAAATTATGTTTTAACAAACATTGAGTTTTAAATTATAAAATTATGCCTTAAGTTTGTTACCTATATCAATTGAGTGATAACTGCACTGTACAATAAATTATTGTACAACTAGTTAGTTGCCCCTAATGTCAATTTGGCAGAGATAGCAATGTCCATGATTATTTATATACAACCATTGCCACAAGCAAATAATTGGAAAAAAACTTAAAAAACGAATCATTTAAATATCATCACCTTACACCTCATTCTCCTTCACCTCACCACCTTTCAGCACGTTTTTGCAAATAAATAATAATAATAAGCATCATTAAAAAGTAAACAAAAATTAAACCTATTTTGTAGTGTGAAATACAATATGGGTCAGAATGTTTTGAAATCACAGAAAGTAAAGACTAAATTGGTACAGTCAAGGGCAAAAATATGTATACACTTTAGTACCTTGTCTATTTTCATCATATTTGAACTGCCATTATATGAACTGTCACAGTGGTTAAAGTGACAAGGTACTAAAGTGTATACATATTTTTGCCCTTGACTGTACAACCAAGTGCAAAAACATGTATTGAAGGATAACAAAATAATCCTCTCGTAAATATGTTATGAAGTTCTTATTACACTTAAATAACGTGCATATTTTGGAGATGTTGTTTTTCTCCCACATTTTTTCACTTGACTGACGGTGCCTAACCTACTACTGGTTTGTCAGTAACAGTGGTTATCATTGATAAAGCAATCTGTGAGGAGGAAGGACAGACAGAAAGACAAGTGTGAACTTCTGCCCTGGTCCCCATTTATCCCTTGGCTTTCTGTCAAATTGGGAACCCCAAAAGGTTTCCCTCTCGTCCAAGAGGTAGAGACGTCCAAAGGCGTCCATCATTTTATAGGTTTAGCTGTTGTATTATTAAAATGGGAATTGTAAATTTTGCTGCAGGAATAAATAAATAAATTTCATAAACCAGTTGGTGACTACTTTACATCTTTTCTCTATCCCCGCTCATAGCATGTGCTCTACCTATCTCCACTTGTAAGTGTCAATCGTAGTAGTATGTCAGGAAACTTGGTTTTGTTTCTCTGGTCTTCATTTCTTACTTTATCGTCTTTGTTTTCTTATGTTATCAAGATTTCAGAGACTTATGTCAAATAATTTTCGAGGCATTGCCAACTAAATTACCTACATAATCATATTATGTTATTACTTGTGTTGATAAAATAAATATTTGATTGATATCGGTTCATTGTTTTGATTTTTAAAGGTTGTCTTAATTCAGTCAGAAAAAATATCATTTTGAAATGAGTAGGTAGGTACTGAAATAAATACTTCCTGTCTAGTTTTTTTTCTAGTTTAGGCTATGATACGCTACATTAAGCGTGGCCTGGTATGCTCTTGGCTAATATTTTCAAGCGTAAAGTAAAACCAATAATGCACCGATGCGATCTTATTCCCACATACCATTAGAATGAAACATTACAGTTGCATGGTTATCAACTTTATAACTGACTAGCTAACGTGACCCCGTTTTGGGGCAATAAACATTTTTTTTTTGGTAATATTATAGCCTATGACACACAAATAACATGGCTTTCTATTGGTAAAAGAATTTTCAAAATTGTTTTTGTAGAACCAGAGATTACCCCCTACATACAATGCACAAGCTTTACCTCTTTATAATATTAGTATAGATAACCATTCATACCTAGATGTACAAAATGAGATTTTATTTAGCTTGATTGTAACTTGCTGGATTCATGGGAGAATACAATGACATACCTAATTAGTATTTTATTCATGTAAGTACAAAAAAAAACACACAAATCGTTTTGTTTTACTGTTTTTACTGTTTGTCTTTTATGAAAGCAAAATATGCAACAGTCAACCACAAATATTTAATCAAACAAGTTGGTTTGAATAATCTAACCACCTTTGTTTTCCATTATTCATTTACTTACTTTACTACCTATACCTACTTGGTACTAAGTGCAGTTTTAAAACAAAGTTACCTACTCATTTATAATATCGCACCTTCGGTAGGACAAGGGCACAATTGCCCCTATAATCATATAGAACATTGTGCCCTTGTTCTACCGAAGGTGCGATATAATACAATAGGCTAGGCATGTGTTGACACACACAGGTATATTATTATACCTACCATCAGGGCAATTTCAAATTTTTATAGTCCATAGGTGCTGGTTATGGTTGTGCTTTAGAAATACCTATGTCTCTTTGGTATAATTCCATATTGATCTAGGTATCAAATCGATAACTGTATGTATGTATCTATTAAGTACTGACACTGACAAATTACGTTTTTATTGATTTTGCGTCATACATCCTCGAGTACTTGTTCAAGTATATACCTATTAATATTAATTATAGTAGTTCCGTCCTGACTACTCACTGTACAAAGTATTATTTCATCTTTTCTTGGTTAGTGAGGTGTTACAGATGCCAAACATAGTTACAAAAAAAAAACAAATATCAAGGTACAGTCAGGTGTAAAAATATGTCCCAATGCACCATATTCCTAATAAGAACTTCGTAACATATTTGAGAGGATTATTTTGATACTCTACATATTTTTACACTTGACTGTCACAAAGTCACAATCAATTCAAAATTTACAAATAATATATCTAACGACTCAGGCTAAAGCCATTTTCTTAGTACAATGGAGTTCATAAATAGGTATGTACCAATTCACTTTAGTACCTTGTCTACTTAATGTCACGTTTAAACTGCCGTATACGAATTACCACAGCGATTAAAGTGACAAGGTACCTACTAAAATATCTACTAGGTACTTTAATTTAAAATCAACATTAATATAACTTCCATGAAATGAACTTGAAACAAAACTAGCAAGGATTTAGAATTGATACTGTTTTGATCTAGCAGTGCGAACTCAACTCGACTCGACTGTATCTATGTAGGTACACCTACATGGCATAGTTCATTCGGTAGTAAGACTAACTCTATTGATAAAACGCAGGACTAACGAGAGTCAGGCAAGTAATAAAGGGTCTTTTAATAGTTCTCATTCCCCTTATTTAGATAAGATTTAGGGGCGGACCACCTATAGTTTTAAGACCCGGGTTTACCCAAGACTCACCAATCATCTATTCTAACACCAAAAATAGAATACTGATAAACCACAACAGTTAAAAGCAGCTGCTCCTTTGAAACATTTAATTACAGCCCATATGTTTACAGCTTACTTTCCCTTTAAAAAACATTTTGTGTAACTCCGGTTTCCTGCCTATTTATATCTATTAATTTGGGGTTGTATCTTCACTGTTCAACTGTCCTAATTTATGTGGGACTACAATACTGCTGTATTGGTATCGTAAAAGCTGACTTTAACTTATGGGTAGGTAGGTATTGTAACCTGACTAAAAGGTATGTAAGAAATGTAGGTAATGTTGATGTGTTTGTTTGTAGTTTTACTCGTCAAAAAGACCTGGATCGTCGCGATACCTACCTATATTCTTTACATTTCTACGTAACTGCAAACTTGACAAGCTTGCACGAAGGCCGGTTAGGTACCTACTTGAGCGTCTGATGATTTTGTGCAAACAGACACTCTTGTATCCTTGCTAAGCATGATTCTTCATGCAGGCTTGCCGTGCTTTAGATGGCGCTATGGCGGTCGGGTATTAGAGTGATGGTACCAGTGTTGGACACTTTAAGCTGACTATAATTCAAACATTATTCGGTTGTAAATTTATTTTGCAAATAAATGATTAAACAATTACCTATCTTCTATAAAATTAAAATCGTGTCCATTGTTGGTTATTGTCCATTACTGGGTTTCATCATTGACAAAAAATACTTAGCCTACCTAATGTGATTATGGTATCCATAGTTTTTCCGGAAATTACGTTACACAAAATAAGTAGGTAGGTACACCATTTTTAACCAGATCTCGTGCATATTTAACAAAACAAACAAGGACAACACAACAAGCTCGAATGAGAGAGAATTTCACAAAGTAAGTAAGTACAATTATAATAAAAAAAACGAAAGCTATTCATTTGCCCTAAACTAGGCAGTCTGTATCTTGGGAACCAGTAGATACCTACGTACCGATGCATTGAAATTGAAACACAATTTTCTGTTTGTTTCACTTCCTTTACCTTATAGTGGCTGACAAATAAAGCAAGAGTATACACGTGCCGTTCTTTTCAGTTAACAAAGAGAAAAACACTGTTGACATAGATTTTGACCTCATTTACCGTAACAATATGAACTGTATTTACTTACAGAGGTGTACTGTTACAGATATAGTAATCAAAACACCCGGCATAACCTGTTTAAGTTTTAAGTGAATGCAATGTGCTTATAATGTTGCAGTTAATAAGTGTTATGCGCACCGAAATCTGATCTTATAATTATAACATAACAGTACATTCAATCGGTACAGTCCACTTTCCCACGATCAGGTCAACACAGTTATCGCGGATCGCCCTAAATACGTTTGTAACTGATAAAACCACGCTTTTTAGGGTTCCGTAGTCAACTACGAACCCTTATAGTTTCGCCATGTCCGTCCGTCCGCCGCCTAGCTCAGAGACCCTTAGAGCTAGAAAGCTGTAATTTGTCATGAATACATATCAGTCACGCCAACAAAGTGGTAAAATAATATCTTGAAAGATTTTTTTTTAGTGTACTATCAGCACAATGGAACCCTGACCCACCATAGAACGGTGTCACAGTGACATTATAAAACAATTTGTTTGACAATTCTTATGACTTTAATCATAACGTCTCTGTGACACAGTTCTATGGTGGGTCAAGGTTCCAATGGTCTGATAGTACCTCCCCTACACGTAACGTGGGGATGTATTTTTTTTCTCGCCTACCCCATAGTGTGGGGTGTCGTTGGATAGGTATTGCGGGTTTGCAAAAACAGCTTTTCGATTAAGGGATCAGTTTATGAAATAGGTATTAAGGTTTAAAGCGCTAATTTTTGTTAAGAGTCAAGTGTCCCGAAAACTATCACGACTAAGGACACTTAATTAGTTCCTGAGATACAGGCGACTAAAGAGTTAATACCTACCTACTAAAATTCAAAATTCAAAATATTTATTCAGTAAATAGGCCACATGAGGGCTCTTTTACACGTCGGTAATATAGGGTGAATCTACCAGCGCTTCGGACGAGACCATCATTGCGGAGAAGAAGCGCCACAATACTAAAAATCATCAAAGACGATATTTTTGAGATATTTTTTGTGTTTGTCGTAACGGCTTCGGAACCCTACACTGAGCATGGTCCGACACGCTCTTGCCCGGTTTTTTATTATAACAATTGTCAACTGCATGACTTCCTCGTACGACCAGACCCCACCCTTCTCTTTTTTTTGTTCAAAGTAATAGCTCCTTGGTCTTTCCCTGCCTTTCCTTCCTTTTATCTTCCTTTTAAGGAAAAAGTCCTGTCTTAGCAGGTGTCGCATCATAATACCTCTTCTATTCATTCATGTCAAAGCATTCATTTATTATTCACTTATTTTTGTTTTTTGTAAATAATGGCGTCTACCTATATGAAGTAGGACGTAAAAAGACTTGTAAACAAACATTATAATGAAAAGAGATTTAGTTTAGAGATTCACTCAAAGAAAGTCAGGAATTACAAGAACCGCCTATAGCACCGGAGGTTTTGGTTTGTTTCCTAGGTACGTGGAGTTCATTAAATTAGGGTTAAGAAAATCCACTGAGGACCCGATATAATTATACAATCCACATATTGCACCTGAGTGGCACTTGGCAGTGTAAGGCCATATTTCCTGCAAGAAAACTTTTGCTACAAATATCCGACAGTGCAGTACCACTGAACTTGAAATAAATATGCAAATGTTAACAAGGTACAACTATGCACTGTCGAACAAACAGCCTGTTGACAGAACTTTTCTTCGGCCTAAGGAGCAATATATGATAATCAAGCATTTCGAAGAGTTCTGGAATGGCGATTGGGTACCGGAAAACGAGACTTTGATCCCTAGGTGGCCGAGAACTTTTTTTTTTTTATGGGATAGAGAAGACAAACCAGCACACAGGCCACCTGATGGTAAGTGGAAACTGTGACCCATAGACATTCGCATTCACAAGACTGCAATGAAATCCTAAGACTGCAAACGAGTTGCCAACCCTGAGGACTAAGAACTTGTTGAAGGTCGTGGGATAACTGAGTATTTGGTTTTTCTAACCTAACCTACCTAATTGATTAATCTAAGGAATGGGGGACGCCTCCGTTTGATGTCTTTCGGCTAATATGACAGAGGTATGAAGATGGGCCGAAATCGTAGGGTCAGGTCAGTCGTTTCTAATGAGAGGGTTTCAGCAATATAAGAAGTGATGATGTTGATATCGCTCTGACGAATGGTTGTATTATCATAGTTATCACCAGACGTGTGCTAGCTCGTGGCACGAATAAAGATGTTATTCAACATTAATAAGTGTTATTTATACTCTCTATTAAAAAAAAATATCCTAAGTTTTTTTTAAATTGGTTTTCATAGTTAACAATCAATGCTCTTTCCACATTTATCCGTAATAAAGGTTGCCATCTATTATGAAAACACCTATCCACTTTAGATTACTAAACGTTCTCTCAACGTCCACGTGGGCAACGGGGCATTTTTCAAATATTTTAATGACTCAAACCCGTTTTCTGATTAATGCAGGATATTGTGATTTCTTGACTTTTTATAAGATATTTTTTTCATAGTTAGTACCGTAACCAATGACCACATGTATAAATATATATCGCCGTCTTATTTATCGATATGAAATCCCTAGAAAAAAACAAACCCCTAGTTAGAACACGTCTGTTTATCACTAGAAGGGATACCGCAATACGAGGGCTGCCTTTTAAGTTCTGTCGTTTGCAAACTTCCCGTGATTCCATAAAAAAGAACTAGTGTCATCTTAAAATATTTGAATTTAGAATTCGAAAACAAAAGAATGACTCGAAATCGGCCCAACCGTTTTAGTACAGCGTTCGTTCAAAGTTGACAAGTCAGTTGTGAAAATGGAAATTTCGAAGGAAAATTTACGTGCGATAATTTTTTACAACTTCAAAAGGGGCTTAACGCGACTTCAGTGCTTCGAAGAGTTGACTACGGTTTCCAATGATAAAGCACCATGCCTCCGGACTGTGGAACGCTGGTATTTAGAATTTCAACGTGGCTGCTCTAGTCTTGGTGATAGACATCGTGAAGGTCGACCAAAAACAGCCGTAACCCAGGAGAACATTGATGCTGTACGGCAACTGATCGTCGAAGATCGCCATGCGACATACCGTGAGATAGAAGCTTCCTTAAGTATTTCAGGGACCAGTGTTCACAGTATTTTGCATGATCACTTAGGCGTAAAACAGTTGATCTCACGCTGGATACCACATTTACTCAGTGAAGACCAAAAAACGGCTCGCGTTCGATGGTGTCGCAAAACTCTGCGGCAATTCAACCGAGGAAACTCGAAACATGTTTACGACATTATCAGTGGTGACGAATCTTGGATATATGCCTACGATCCCGATTCTAAACAGCAGTCGACTGTTTGGGTGTTCCAAGATGAGCCAAAACCGACCAAAGTAATACGCTCACGGAGCACTTCGAAAAAAATGGTCGCCACGTTTGTGGCGAAAAGTGGCCACGTTGCCACTATCGTGCTCGAGGATCGTAAAACGTTTAATGCTGACTGGTATACCACTGTCTGTTTACCAGAAGTCATCGGCGAGTTTCAAAAAAATAGCCCAAGACGTCGTAAAAGACTGCACCACGATAATGCGTGCTCGCACACCACCCGGCAAACAATTGCGTTTTTAAAAGAGCAAAACGTCGAAATTCTGGAACACCCGCCGTACAGTCCAGACTTAAGCCCTAACGATTTTTTTACTTTTCCAAAAATTAAGCAACGACTTCGTGGTCAACAGTACCAGACGCCTGAAGAAGCCGTTGAGGCATACAAAACGGCCATTTTGGAGACCCCGACTTCGGACTGGAATAAGTGTTTCGAAAACTGGTTCGATCGAATGAAAAAGTGTATTACATATCACGGTGATTACTTTGAAAAGCAATAAATACCATTTAACACTTAAATTGTCTTTAGTTTTTCCAAACGACACAACTTAAAAGGCAGCCCTCGTATGAGTGAGTAAGACATGTGACGAACCTATAGTCGACCATATTTTGTAGGCTTAAAGCCCATTTTCCAATCCATTTAAAGTACCTACATATCTCTGGTACTCAGCAAATATTTATGTATTTTTATGTTAAATATAATTTATGCCCCTTTTATTATAAAACTGCAGCGATTGGTCAATGCTGAAGCTATATAGCATTCGCGGATTCTGATTTTATTGTTACTACAAAATATATTTAAAAAGGCTAACTGAACGTTGGATAGCATGCTAATCGTTCCGTAATAATTAGAAATAAAGATGATTAACATTGCCCGTACACATTCGTCCAACTGGCTTGGTCGATTCATACAAGAACCTTTTAAATTCGTTATATTAACTAGAGTATTAATATTAACGTGTGTTTTGTTGTGTCTAGAGAGGCGAACGGCGCGGGTGGCGGGGCGGGCGGCGGGGGGCTGCTGGCCATGAACGCCACCCAGGTGCAGTGCGAGCCCCACGACTCAGTCGTACTCATCAAATGTAAGTACACACCCACCAACTTAAAAAAGAACAACCCAGCCAACGTCACTATAGCTATCACAATAAGTTCCAATTTAGGGAGAGTCAGATGCCTATCAGCCCTTTAAGTTACTAATGAATGGTAACGAAGGCACGTGCGTGTTGGACGCAGATTTATCGAGCAAACGATGCGGCGTTTACACTTGCCTAGTTATTTCTATGAGCTGCAGCGAACGCCGACGTCGGTTTCGTTGCCAAATCAAATATATCTAGCAGGCTAGCAGATACGATGCGATGCGGATTGACGTAGATGTACATGATTGAGAAAAGTTGTGTTTACATTGTAATGGAAACAATTGTACAGTCTACGTCAAAGATATGTTTACACTTTTTCACCTTATTTCATTGATATAAGGTCCAAAAATGTAAACATATCTTCGATGTTGACTGTACCGTAATATTAATATAGGACAACTATTTAAGTTACTATTATTCATATGAACACCGTTAAAGCTTTTATTTGTCGTCATTTGAACCCTGGGTGACTAGCACAACTTTCGCGCTACTCCTTTGTCGCTCAGCAGTCCTCGTCTACGTTGTCTGTTAAGGCGGCACTTGGCAGTGTTTTGTTTGCCAAATGCTCGTCTTACATCTCTTACATTTGATATATTGATTGAAAGAGACGCAACTAAGATATTTGTCAAAACGCAGCCAAGTAAAGTTCCACCATATTTATAGAGACGCACTATAAGACAAAATACAAGTATTGTAAACAGTCTGTTTTGTGTTTCTTCCCATTCAATGGAACATTGACACATTGCGATGTACAAACCAATCTGTTACAACATTGTTTAGTTAGACAATGTATACATATAGGCGCGGGGTTACTGCTTCAGTGAACCGCGACCTATCGAAATTTCAAAATGTTTACAAAATCAACTTATTATTAGGTGTTTGGCATTCGAATTCCTTTCTCTTGGATTAATAATGCTTACATTTATGTCTTGCTGCGGAATGTCCTACGATAAGTGAGACCCTCACTAAAGAAGTTGCACAACACTTATATTCTGCCAATAAGTGTTCTAAAAACTTAGCAAACATTGTTTTATCTTGCAATACGTACTCAAGTAGATGACGTTGGCTTGTAAATTCAGTAACAATATTTAGTCCTACCATAAATCAGATGCTCGTGCTAGTCTTGTTACGTATGTATTTTTGGATCGGTCTCTATTACTGCGTCAACATGCCCAACATCGTCGTGTGAAGCTTGTTCGGATTGTAATGTTAGACCATACCTATCGATATTGAATAACGCCGATAACATTAGGTAGGCATAATACGGTCACACGTCAGTGTGAGCAATAAGGACGCAGTCTTAATCGATTACGAACTTGTCCAGATTTGGTCGGCTTGGATCAAGACTGAAAGTCTGTTCATTCACAATTGACGTTGCAAAGTTAATAATACGATTAAATTAAAATCAACTGAACGTCATACCCGATACGCCAAATATCCTAATAAGGATAATAAGTTACGAACGTGAAATTACCCAAATTACGTCATTTATGCACAACTTAATCGCTTGCGGAACTGTAAATAAATACGTAGTTGTTTATCTGTTTGGAATCAGTCTGTCAGAAAAAAAAAGAAACACTATATAACTTCGTCCAAGTTATCGACATCGCGGAAACTAGTGAATATGTAGCCTTTATGTTTAATAGTCCTTCGAATCCTTTTTGCAAGCATACGCAAATACTATCCCCGCTATTCCCTAGAATTCCTTAGAATAGCGATAATGGTGTTTATTTCCGTCCCCTTGGTCCCCCGTTGCGCCGGCGCTCTCAATTGACGCGGGAGGCGCACGTTTACAATTTAGCTTTGTTTGTGGGGGCTAATAATAATCTCTAATTGCTGGACGCTCGTCATAAGCCAATGTTGATATTAAAATTCAACATGGCTGCTGAATAGGCCCAGCAATTGACACAGGCAGCAGCCAATTATGTTAAACCGGGTTAGTTTTGAACCGACAGTGCTCTCCGATGCACGCCGCGAACGATGCATTTCTTAATTTATTGTGAAAATGTGAGAAAGTTGTCTTGTTATTGTGTGAGTGCCGATGTGCGACAATGCAGTTTACGTTGGTAATTGTCGTAAACAAGGTGAAGCTATGTCCTGTGATAGAGGAAGTCCTGAAACCGATAGGTAAATAATGAACATTCTTTTTTTACTAATGAAATTGCAATTTAGATAACGGGAAATAAACATACACTAAAATACACATATACATTACATAAATTACTTACACAATTTACTAAAATAACAAGATATTTGACTGAATAGAAAACTGAATATATTTTAAAGAGGTGGGTAGATGGAACTAACACAGTTGTATTTACTCGTGTTATAAAATAGTAGGTATGTCTTTAAATGTATGGTTTCAGAATGTAACGATCAATTCATTAATATATTTATGGGTAACCTGTTAATTTATTTATAGCTAATATCCATCCATCCATAAATTAAATTGCATGTGTTGTTTAACCAATATTAAATCTGTTAATTTCATTGAGGACCGTTGTGCAAGTGTCTGCGTGTGGCAAGACCCATCGAAACCAATTTTGTAAGTGACGTTCTTAACCATCTGAATAAACGTAATTGAACAATTTCTATCAACCCATTGCCCTTATCTACTTGCCGGTACTTGGGTGAATTGGTCGCAGCTGCTAATCATTTTTATGGGCTCTAAATTCAATATAGTCGGCGATGTAGTTCAACGAGACATTGCCATTGCACAATCAGTGTTTACTGTTCGAAAAGTAACAGATTTACGAACAAGTGCATTGAGGTTCAAACCTATTAGTAGAAGTGATGTCCACTTTATTTGCTACGACTACTGCATAAACTGTAGAAGAAACATCTCTAAGATGCTTAATAAAGTATTGAGAAGTTTCCATTGTATTATTCCAAAGCGACGACTTTTGATGTGCTACGGAACAAACTACATATAAACATGCCTCATCGAATACGCACTAAGTCTTCCGAATACAATTCAACAATGTGCCCATATGCGTACGTACGTTCCCGCATAATAACGTTTCAGGAATTGTGTCAAGCGCATAATGTCTCGTACGCGATTGTTAGCTTGCAACGCCCTATTTGCTGCATTCTTATCTGAAGCTTGCATTACGGTCTCGTGAATCATATCATCTAGCCGGTCCAAACAATACCGTGTGTGCGCCGAGCGCGCCCGCGGCGTCTCTGATCTCGACCTACTGCGATACGAAGATCGTTAGATACAAACTGTCCATAAATCTGTTCCCCTTATGGACCTGCTATTTCTCTATATTTACGATATTTTAACGTTAAACCAGCTAATAAGGTCAACGTTACAAATAGTTTTACGACGGCATAATCCGATAACCACTCTTGGATTGCAGCCTCGTTGACCAGTATCAACGAGAATGTGATCGGAAACAAAAAATACACAATTTCTGCTTATATATCGGCAGTAATTTATGAAGTTCTAGTAATGCTATCTCCCTGTTTGCATGATTTATGTTCCATTACAGAGCCTGGCTATCTAGAGTAGCGAAAGGGAGGTCATCGCTGTTCAGGATGTAGACATCTTAATTCCGAGCACTAGATAACGAAATGGGCTAGGGCCACCAGTCAGACTACTTTCGCCCGCTGAAGGGGACATTTGTTTGGTATTTCTATGAGAACGTAGCAATATTACATGTGCACAGTCCTAGAGCGCATCTGTTGTAGATATCGCAGCTGGGTGCGAAAGAAAGGGACCACTTTTTCTATTGAAATGAAAAGATGTTTATATTTTCTGCTCTGTCTCCATCAACGTCTTTGCGGTTGAACGAA
Source organism: Acleris laterana (assembly GCA_963966035.1). Lineage (NCBI taxonomy): Eukaryota > Metazoa > Arthropoda > Insecta > Lepidoptera > Tortricidae > Acleris > Acleris laterana. The sequence continues at coordinate 10,274,771 of OZ014443.1, read as the reverse complement.
ATATTAATTGCCTTATTATCGCTATCTTCTGATGAAACTCTCTTAGGTAAAACATATGTTAGAGTCACATAAATCTTAATTTTCCTCATCCATTTATTTATAAACAATAATAGGTTTTAATTCGTGTAATTATACATAATTAATTGGGTACTAAGAGCCGTAACTCCATTCACGAATTTCAACACTAACCCATATTTGCTCAGCTACATGTCGGTCAATATTGTTGACAATTACGTATGTATTGTTTCATAACACAGTTAACTAATTACTTAACATCTGTACAAATGTTCAGAATCCCATTAACGTGTCGGGATGATCGGTCGTCAACCCTGGAGCGGTAGGTATTCTTGCGGTAGCAATCAAACCATTATTATTACAAGTTAACTAAACTTCCATTAACCGTCCATTGAGGAGTTTTAGTTTGAGCCCAATCATTGTAGTGGCAACACGTTGTTATAGAATAACCTGCTCGCGTGTCGGTTAATTCAAAAAACTATAACGCTTACTGTCTCATATTAAGGATGTGCAAAAATCTTACAACTGTGTGTTGTTGTTTAACGATAGCTTCCTGATTCGACAGTGATCTTTAACCTTACAGTGAACCACAAAGGTTATGTAATGTGTGGTAATGTGTAGTTAATACAGTGAAGTGATGAATACGTTGTGGTGTACCGTGCACAAGAATGATACGATGAAGCGAACGAAAAAGAGTGATAAAATAACTAAAATTAAACACAAGTTGATAAAGAAACATAAACTCAGTACGTATCTCTTTAGTTTTTGTTATAATCGTGTAGCTTTTAACCAATAGGAAAGACCTTTAACGAAGTAGTAGTTGTTTAAGATAATTGTTTAGCTGTTAAAATATGCTTAGTGTTAAGCAATCATTTGATAGTTTACTGACATTATTTACAGCTTAGTGTAAATTCCTCTTGTTTGACACAACTAGAGCAAGGGACTCCATATCGGGTCCAATCTGTATAAAAATAAAGAAGCCTGGCAGTGAATGACTTCAACCGAATTCAAACGGCAACGTGTTGCTAAAACGTGGTCGCCTCGACACCCACGGCTTGTGAATTCAAGGTCTCTAACTTAATGAGTATTTCGGCTACAAAAAATCCTCGCAGTCATCACATGGATATGGTTCTTTGATCTTTACGTTTTTGTTCATGGGACAATGCGTTGAAGGCTTATGTTATGACTCAAAACACGCCATTATTTAGGTAACTATAAAGAACCAATAATCTATACATCTAGATCAAGATGTAGTCTTTTTTATTTTCTGTTATGTTGTAAATTTGCTTATCCTCTGAAGAGAGAGAGAGAGAAAGGGAAGAGATTCCATATGGTATAAGTTCGCATGTTCATTATCTATAATGATGCAAAAATGATTTGTAATTGTTTATGTGCAGTAAAGAGTTAACATACATTCATACATAATGTCTAATTGTACAGATTTTAATGGTTGTAGAAATCAATGTATCTGCCTAGCTAGCGCTAGCGTTTAGATGTCCGCTAGCGTCAAATCCATTGATAAGTATGTAAATTGCCAAGAATTATCCATATATCTGGCTAGACTATTGTTATTACAATGCGTGTATACATGTAAAGACAGTCGTAAGAAAACTGACCTATGTTCTTGGTAACGTATACACGCTAACGTATATGCTATAACTTTCAAAACTCTTCTAAACATCATTAAAATATATTGTTAAGAAACACGTACAACGTACAGAGCACGATAACATTAATCTTCGTGAAATCGAAATATTGGACTTCGTCGTTACCTGAGTTTACCAAACCAATCTTCAAAGCAAAGATAATTTATTACTCTATCATGAGAAACTACCCAGAGCGTTAACGGGATAATCAAAATCCATTACGTTTACTTGCGCAAGAGCATCCCAATCTCTCCTCTGTACACCCACCTGCTAAATGTAAGGTGCCCGGAGCGCGATTATTAATGCCTCCACTGACATTGGATTATCTCTAAATAGATAGAGAACAGTATAATTATGAGAGCAACCGTGACGTTGAGATTACCGACCGGGCATCATTGAATACTAATTAGCAGTTGAAAAGTAAAATGTTGAATTAATTTTATTAAGCTTTTGCTTGTGAATATGTATTCCTATAGTGTACCAACATATTTGCTAAATAATGTTTAGGAGAATCTTGCAAAACGATTTCAAGATACTTCTCCGTTGTAGGATTGCCATTGATAGAATATAACAAACACTCAACTCAAGTTCGTGGTGTAAACAAATTCACATTAAATTAATACAGGCGTAAGAAGTCAGTTGCCGTTAGCAATCCTGTTTATGCATGAGCATGACAGTTGTAGTGCATTTACCTCCAATTTGTCTCGTTCACTGTATTCAGTGTTGTATCATTAAATTGATCAAAACAACTCGTTCTTGAAGGCAATAAGTTAGATAATTAAAATCGTTGAATGTATGTGTACGCAAACGTGTTGAGTTTGAGGAATTGCTTACGTTACGATTCCTGACTAAAACCGACCTTTGACGAGTTCTTCAGTATTTACACGCATTAGTAGCTCATTTGTGATTACAATAAAACTGATTCATGCCGATGTTATGATTATTATTATACTGGTTATTTTAAGTAGCCCTCTTTTGTATTTCACTGCTGAACCTTCCTCTTTTGTTTTTAAGGCTAGCCCAACGGGTAGGTAATATGCCTACGCGTTCGTCCTAACTTCAAAGAGCTGTAGGTATCTTTTGAACCGTAATAGATAGCAGTTTTTTTTCTGAATACATACATACATTAAATCACGCCTGTTTCCCAGAGGGGTAGGCAGAGACCACTTCTTTCCACTTGCTACGATCTTGACAAATTTCTTTCGCTTCTTCCACATTCATACATCGAGTCATGCACGCACGTCGGTTTCGGGTACTTAAGATTCTTTCTGAATGTGTTAAAATAATAAAGGGGTCCCCATACAAGAAACGTGATTTTTTTCTACATAGTTTTATTTTTCTTGTATCGCTAAAACGGTAAAACATATGAACTTCAAATTTGGTATGATACAAACCCTGAAAAAAAACAACCAATACTAAAATGGTCAAGTGTGAATTGGGCTCACGCTAATTCAATAGGCTAAGTAAAGTTTTTGGAAGATATGTATATTATATTTATTTTTGATAGTCGTCATCCTACAGATCAAGAAATTGCGGCTCTTTTATTTTTACTTCCTCTAATATTTTAGAAATATTTTTTTTAGTTACGAAGTTGACATTTGTACACTTTAATGACCGACTAGCTTGTTGCCTTCGTACTTAATGAAAAAGAAAAAAAACACTTCTATATCTGTCATTGTCAAATCAAATCAAAGTAAACAAACGATTCAATACAACGGCTCTTTTCTGTTTGCTTGTGTTTCATGTGATCAGTGTTTTTAGAAATATTTTTAACGATCTCAGAACGAACTCCGGACTTTCGTTTTGCCGCTTTGCTCTAAGACCTTTGCACGATATTTGGTCTACGATTTGTTTTCGACCCCTTTGGCATTTCTTCTTGGACACCGATTTCTTCCTTTCTCGACGACTCTTGCTCTGCTTTTTGATAGCCACGAGAGCACTTTTGAATTGTACAATCCACGCAATGAATTCAGGCAACCCCATACGGACTGTGGAAATGGAGTAAGTATTACAAAGATTTACTTAAATTTACTTATTTGAATTGAACTGTTTGTTTACTTTGATTTGATTTGACGTTGACAGATATAGAAGTGACAGTTTTTTTTTCTATTTCATTAAATACGAAGGCAACAAGCTTGTTGGTCATTAAAGTTTACAAATGTCAACTTCTTAACAAAAAAAAAGATTTCTAAAATATTAGAGGAAATAAAAGTAAAAGAGCCGCAGTTCCATGATCTTCAGGATGACGACTATCGAATAAAAATATAATTTACATCTCTTCCAAAAACTTTACTTACCCAATTCAAATCGGAATATAATAATAGGGTATAGAATCTTTAGGTCCACGTCTCGTTAGGACTAGGTAGCAAATACGACCAAAGCGCTTTGCGACTACATCTCGATCTGACTACATCGCTTTGTGCCTAAATTGCAATACGACCAAATCCCTTTGCGACTATATTTCATATTCTCTTATTCAGCCTACTGCTGGAGAATGGTCTTCCTTCAGCTCTCCACAATCCCGCGTTTATGCAGTGACACCTGAGCCGTCTTTATAGAACTGCTCCAGTTGGTCCTGCCATCTCCTTTGTCTGTCCTTATTAATTACAATACTTGTATTATAGGCTATTAAAGCGAGTACTAATGTTGTGCTTTGGTTTCAGATGAGCATCGATCGGCGGGAGGCAGCTGGGAGGAGCCGGTGAGCGCCGTGCGGAACACTCCGCTGAGGCGCTCGCAGAGGCTCAACTCCACCCTGGATTCAAGGTACACCACCTGCGTGTACGACATTAACTTACCTGTAGTCGTGTCAGTGTAACTAACTATAAACTAGTCCCAGCAACTCATTACACCAGTGTGACTACGCCTTGCTATCGAGTATTTTACAGTATTTTCGAGTACTTCGGTACTTCCTTGAACTGTATACCCGAGGGGTGACTATGGTTAATACGCCAACCACCACACTACTCTGATAATTTGGTGTCAATACGGGTCGCTTGGTGATGAAACTGCTGGACTTGGCATCCTCCACGGGCTGCCAAGACCGCATCGAGCGGTTCATGCTACTTTAACAGATCGACACCTCATTCAATATAATTTTGTATCAACAAACATCTCTGGCTACAATGTTCCGTGACGCAACTTACTTATGAACTCACCAACTAATGAAGCTCCACAATTAAATGAACAGGATACGTCGTACCTACTCATTACTATTATTATGAAGCTCATACCGTAATGCATTCTCAAATTGCAGTCCAAAGGTCGCATTAACCAAAGTACGAAGCACTACAATTTCAAAACTAAGGAAGTAATTCTGTACACGACAGAGCTAAGTATGATTGATAGCTATTCCAAAATTGAACCAATTCTCGTCTATTAAAGTAGAGGGTCGACAAGGGACGCACGTTTTACGTTATTTGACATCTGTAATTAACATAACTGGGGGATTAATGGTGCAGTTGTCATGGTAGCTTTATGTGTATATAAGTAGTACCTAATAATATATCTATAATTCTTAAGAAGATTGAAAATAAACGTTCTATCCATATCTAGGTCCAAATACACTTTTCAGTCAAAACATTAATGTTTTTTTAATAACAAACACAGTAATATACCTGAACTGCAATCATTAAAGCGGGACGATGACGGTTTGTTATAAAACGTGCTGTTTGTATATGTGCCCTGAAGTTACGATCGTTTTTGTTCGTAAATTCATCAGCGTTGTTGACAGTTGGCATATGCGACTTCCTCTGCGGTGTGGTCCCGTCGCGCCTAACAATTAGCGGCCACTGCGGCCAATTAACACGAATTTCCTGTGCTCAAACTGAGGCCAGCCGAGGGCACTGCCTCCCGACAACGATCATTGCACGCTTTATAAACAAGATGCGCCCGCGCGGTCTCTCCGAACGATTATTCACTAAAAGCTGTATACACACATCAAAAGGGTCTAATAATACGAAATATCCGGCCATTTTGATCTTCTTAAATGTGCGAAGACTAAAAACGTTTCCTTTGAAACTTTTAGTATGTCACAATGTGATCGGTGCAAGTTTTTAAATACTAATCATACTAACCTAGTATACCAAGTCCGATGTCAAGTCATAAAAAAAACTTTCGTCTTTGCCTCATGATTCAATACTTTCTATACTTAAGAGCTAATTTAATATGAATGAGTTTACTATATGTATGTACCTACAAGAAATATCCGTCATGTCGCTCAACTTGACGTTAAACTTTTGGATTTTTCAATGTCTAATTGCACTAAATAATTTCAGCTTAGTGCCGAAACTCGCACCTAAATTGCGTACGAACATTTTGTTTCTGAACCAATCATATCGCACATAACTGTTAACTAACATACACAGTCAACAGGCGTGACATTCTCCGAACAGATAATGTTAAAAAATCATGTCAAGGTCCAGGGCGCGTACTGACAGACATTCATTTGCATGTTTCCGATAGTGATAGCACGATATTTACATTGGAGGGTAATTATTCCGGCCCCTATTGTCCCCGTTGCCTTATATTTTACTTTAAATTTTATGTTTTCATTGACAGTGGGCACGAAACCGAAGGCCACTCCCTAGAATAGCTGTGGTTGGTATTATTTTACGTTTATACGCTGTAAAGAAACGGCTTAACGTGGTAGAGATAGGGGCGTTTAGTTTTAAATTAGAGCACCTATAGATATCTATCATTGACCTTCGTGCGACAGGACTGAGGCTAGACTGTATCATTACCTTAGACCATAGGTTCCCAAAGTGGTCCCTACCCAGCGGCCGCTGAAGAAATCCGTTTTGTACAAATAGCATAAATGTTATAAATTCGTTTTACAATCAATGTATTTTAGTACCTTCATAGCAGTATTATGTATTCACATGTTTTACGTTCTTCTGTGCGCTCGTCCCAGTAGGGATAATTGGGCTCATAGTCATATCAAGTATGCGTCATAGAAAGATAGATTTTTTTCCCAATGATATCTGATATCCCAATGTCAATCCTTGTAATCATTTTTCTCTTAGTGTAAAAGGTAAGTAAGTACCTTTTTATTTTGGTACGCCTTGATGAGACTGAAACTAAGGTCTATATAGACTAGACATCTGGAGGCGATGGCTGTAAAGATGTTAGTTGCTCCAACTGTACCTGTAATACGTTGACAACCTGTAATTTATGATAGATTGCAGTAAAAAATCCGGAGCTAACTCTCTAACGCATACTTGCCTTGTACGGGAGCTTAATGGAACTAAAATAGAATAGTTGTTGCTGCTCAAACTAGAATCTATCGCCATTCGTTAACTACAATTGTTTTGTCATTGGCTGCAGTTTATTTTCACTAATTGGGGTCAATGACTATTAGTTTTGCTGATAGAACGGGACAAATGATGTTTTACTGGGACTGTAATTAGATCCATTACCTGTACATCGTAGATGAAACAATTAAAAGTGGATTGTCTGTTAGTACACCATTTTTGGATATATTATTCGGTTGAGAATTATCAACAACTTTTTAGAGTTGTAGGTAATTCAGTAGCTCTGCCCACCCCACTTTGGGATTACAGACATGAAGGTTTGTATTTGTTGAGAATACTTTTGAGGCTTATTGATACATAAAATTCTGTTCACAATTATACTAAATATTGATAGGTAATATAAGATACTCAATAGTAGTAAATCTTCCTGTATGCCGATGACTTCATAACTTGTATGTTTACGTCGCATGTTTACAAAGAGCACAGGTCACTGAAGATAAAATAATGATATGCCGCAGACAGAAGGACGACTGCGCTTCCTTCCATAAATTATATTAATACAAGGTTTCCTCACAATGACGGAATACGAATTGAATGCTGGGGGTCTTACAGATAAGTTTTCCTTTACATTATAATTTATTTTTTAAAAGATATAAATTATTTAGCTATCAATAACGGTCTCGTAGATTAAACTAATTAGTAAGCCTCAACAAACTATTTAATTGCATAAATACTCGTAATTATGTTGTTATGGTATTAAAATATGCGTTATTTGCTCTTGATCATTTATCAGTAGGTACCGGTAACTGCATTCCTTTTATAAAGTTCTCTTGCGTTATAAAAAACAACATATTCCGATGCCAGTGCATGATACCTCAGTGAATGTTACCGTTACGGGGAATTGGGGGCGGTTTTTCTTTCCATACCAATCTAGGTTTCGTACTCGTATACCTGTTTCTCCCTGGATTATGGCAGTCTAGTGCCAGTGCGGTAGTCTTGCTGCTCTAGCAAAACTGCATCCTGTAAAGGTTACTAACTATATAACTATAATAATAAAACAGCACACCTATGTAAAATGAAAAAAATATACATTAAGGTGTCCTTATTTGGGCACGAAAAATAATCAAAATTAGTTTTTAGAGGAACAATCAAGGTTTTACGAAAACTTTATTTTTGACCGAATGTGCTGGTTAAGCGAGATATGGCAGGCCACCCGCGCTTCCTCTTGCAAAAAGTTTTTGCATGTGCTTGATGACTGTACCAAGTATAATTGTGTGAAACTGCGGCATTGTAAGAAATATTTACAGCTATGTCACATTCGCTACCGTCCCATAAATTGGTAGTTCATGACAATACTAAAATAACTGTTGATTTGTGGTTTTTACGTAATCCGGTGACCTCCCAGTTTTATGGAACACTTTAAAATGATAAGTTTCAAGCGAGCACTAGGTAGGTATTTGGGTAAAGAAATTGTTTATCAGCATTATTTCATTGAGAAACATTATCCTTGGCATCTGCTAGTGATTACTTGTTTGCCCCAGTTCAAACATCGCACAAGAAATGTACCGCAAGAAAAACGATTTAACGCAAGCGTAATTCATTAAATCGCCGTAACCGATACTTCATAATAAAATTACATTACTCGGGCCTGACGGCTTCTTAAGGCAATCCGCAAAGACAATATTTTATCTTTCATCACATTACCTAATACGGACTAATGTATGCGCTGGTAGTACTAACTACCGCTCATACATTAAACATACACAAGTCTGTATGAATTTGTTGCTATTTGTTGTGTGCCGGTCCTCAGAGATTTGTTGTTTAGCGTTTGTAAAGCTAATTGCTCTATTGTTATTTTATTATTATTGACCGATTGTCGATTGTTCATTAATCGAATGCATCAACAATGACATCGAACAAGATCTCATCTCAACTGGAGACTATACATATAGGGATGTTACGAACATTCGCATTCGCATATGCGAATGATTCGCATCATTTTAGACATTTGCATCGACATTCGCATTCGCAATAATTGATGCGAATATTTAGCGAATGCGAATTTGTGCACAGATCATGTCGTGACTCGTCCGCCGGCCGAGAAATTAGATACTTAGGTACTTTTTAGTTAGAAAAATCGGCAAAATTACTATTTCTGAAATATAATAAAAATTTATTCAATTTATTTATATATATTTTTTTTTTATGTGGTTCCTTAACATTCGCATTCGCGAATGTGATAAATATTACATTCGGAACATCCCTACTGGAGACATGTTCCTACCTACCTTTATTTGACCTACACAACAATTATTGAAAAGATTTTTGAGGGACATAGTTCTCTCTTGTATAGAATAGAATGTAAGTTTTTATTTGTTATCTATTCGTACAAGCTTACACACATATGCAAATGCTTTCTCATAATGTCTCGAGGTATGTATACCAGTTTTGTATTCTCTAAAGGAAACACGAGAGACATTATACCTTAATAGGGATCAGCGGTCTTGAGACGTCTAAAATACACGGCGCCACATCAACGGTCCATCTGCAGTTTCTATTACCAGTTTCACCAATTATTGTGGACACCGCTTTTTCTCATGTCTCAGCAATTAAATGACTTCCGTATTGAGTTAATTGCTTAGATCTGATTTAATACACGGCATTAATGTAAATTGACCCGCTGTTAGAAATATCTTGACTGCTTATCGCCGGTTTTATTATCATGGTCGCAGAACTACATCGATAACAATGTAACGTAGTTACGTTAAAAATACAAGAGAGAATTTATAACCTTAACGAAAACTACCTAAGTTTTCGTTAAGGTTATAAATATTCATATTGGAAAAGGGGCAATTCATCAAGGACATTCCTGTTTTTTTTTTGTACTTACAGCATAGTTTCTACAAATTTAGAAAATAATAATTTTTGTCTTAAGTTTATTATATTTAACTAAATCATGTCCTCTTTCGTAATGAGCTTTATTTCTTCTTTTCCTTGGAATCTTATTTAAATGTCCCGCAATAGAAATACCATTGAGCTTCCTCAGTGCAAATTTTGAACCAAAAGACAGCCACTGCTAGACTTTCGGCTGCCCAGACATCCCCAAGGTTTTTCATGCATCTTGTACATTCCATTAGTCTCCCTGTAACAATATTACCTACCAACATGATGAATTGGGGGGAGAATATCCAGTCATCTGGCACACATGCTGTATGCTTCGTTTGTTTTTATCCTTTTATTACATATCTAAAAAAACATTTTTCTTTATTTCAATTAGTATTATTGTAACTTGAATTTTATTCCTCAGGAGCAGCGGTCAATTACGCAACACCCTCAGTCGCGCGCGGGAGCTGTGCGAGCGCTGGCGCAGTGGCGGCCAGACCCCCGCCCCGCCGGCCCCCCCGCCCGACGACGAGGGCGGGGGGCGCCTGGCGCGCTGGTTCAGCGTCCGGCGGGGCTCGGCGCACCAGTATGATATGCACTCACATGAGACCGACAAGATGCCGAAACTGCCAGAGGTAAGAATGAGCAATCGAGAATATCTTGCAAGCGCTGGTGCGGGGCTGTCAAACCCCTGTTATCTTGATAATTAACTGCCAGAGGTAGGAAAGCGTATAATCTTAATACTCATCACAAAATGATAAAACAAAACTAGCAGTCATGTTGGTGACAACATCAGTTTTAACATAGTCAATCGGAGGGCAAACATCGAGTCGCAAACTAGAGGTTCCATCGCAGCCTGAGGTCATAGAGACTGATTATAGAATTCTTTAAACAAGACTGAAGCCATTTCTATATTTTTTCACCTACATCAGGAAACCTGCCTTCCGGAAAAACAAACTACTTAGAAAGTACGGCAAAAGGGAAAATAAACAAATGCCCTACTTTGTTTGCTTTGGAGAAAACCATTATAATATTGGAGGTATGGCGATTTGGACCGGTGATTCAATATTCGAAGAAACTACAGAAACGGTGTGCGGTCAGGTGTTTATGTACCTACCAAAGAAACACTCATTAGTCATGGCGGTGGAAAAGTAGGACTGACTTTTAATCATTTTTGATACCGGCATTTTGCCAGTTAAACGCAAATTGGTGCAAAATAATATCGTGGGTCACTAGTAGCGAATCACCATACGTCGTTATCGCGGGGGCAAAAATGATTTGACAGTACCGAAAGATTATGATCAGATCACTAGTGTCTCATTCATTGGAAATTTATGATCACAGTTAAATAATATGAGATAATATAAAATGAGACGTCATTCAGTGCGTAGTTAGCGGAAGGATATTTGTCCAATACATTGCGTGTTTTGTATGACAAAGTATCCCACTGCTCTCGGGGCCTTTATTGTTTGATTAGTAACCACAATGACGCACTAGGAATATGCTTTGTTTCAATAGAAAAAAAACTGTTATTTAATATAAATACTTCCTAATGGTCGAAGTTTATTATTCAGATGTAAGAGTGGCCCATTTTATTTACTCGCTTCAAAACCGCCACTTATCAAAATGTTAGTCATACCAATTTTACAATCACATTTTTATTGTTTTAGTCCAGTTAAGCATCAGAATTCAGGCCATAATAGCTGAACTGCTGCCCTGTTAAACCAAAACGCCATATCCCTGAGTAACCTCATAACCTGTAACCTCATTCATTATTATCGAGATATACATATTAATATTTGAGATAGTGATATCTGGCTTTCTAGGAAAGGTACCCATCTGCCCGGCTCCGATTTGATTTATTTTGATATACTTACCTATGTTAGTGAGTACTAGAGTCTAAAATAACAGACACGTATTTTTTTAGCTGCCCAATTTCAACCTATTGGTAGAAATTGTGTTTCAAAGTACTGAAAATTTACTAAACCCTATTTTAGACTACCTACTCTCTAAAATATATCAAAATAAATCCTTGTTAATAGAGCACTGCTCTTCGTTAGCGCTTAAACCTGGCTTTTTATTTGTTTTTGCCTGTCTATCCATCCTGGGTAAAACATCATTGAAAACTGAATAATTTCCCGCCAAAACCAAAAAGTTAAAACAAAATGAATCTTCATATTATGTAACATTTATCTTAAACTCTATTATTGTAGTTTGAGGTAACTAAAAATTTAAATTAAATAAAATATGAAGATAAAAATATGCACTTTAACAAACAATTAAACACTGACTAATTGTAAGGTACCGCCGCGTACCGTACAAATCCTAGGTTTAAACAAGAATGCTATGCTATGCTATGTGCACATTTTTATGAATGACACAGCGTGCAAGGAGTCATATAAGGTAATAGAACCTATTCATAAATGTTCTGGAGAATCCATATACCTATGTAACCTCATTCATCATTTAGTTAATTCATAAACTAGAACTAGGCCTTGTTTCAATTATTCCAAAGCTCAACGTGCCTATCGTACAAACGCTGGTCATTGACTCGCCGCGTGAACAATTTCTGAAATTAAAGGACGTATTTCATTGGTCACCGACCATAATATTACCACATATGTTACAAATTAATACAAGGAAGGATATAGTACATGATTCACATTTATATTATAGAATGATTCACGATCCAGCCATTGGGTATTCTTTCAATGACCGCAGTACCAAGTCGGTCGCGGCATCGCCGGCGCATGTCGGTCCTAGCTTGCTATGAACAAATAATCAGAAAAACACGGTGATATAATCATGTGCGGGTGTACGGTGCCTCAGAGAAGATCCATGTATACGATTGTAATTTAATACCTCAGTTCGCTTTAAGTGTTACTACGTGTCTAACGTGTTATCCGTAAATGTCAAAAGTCAATTTAAAGTCTTGTGTCCTTCTCGGCTTCTCGCCGATCTAAAAATGTTTTGTGTTAAACTTCTCAGTGATAAGGCCGAATATTGCATGGCTGAGTATGACGTGAGTGCGGAGATCGTTCAGGAGGATGTTACTTTTGACGTTTACGTGCAAATGCGTTTTCCTGTTGGCTGTGTGCTAGCTGAGATGCGCTGGGGTGTGATTCTCTCAAGAAGCAAAGGTGAACGAATGGACGAGTGATCTCCAAGCGGCGAGATTAAGTAGTCCGGTCAGTGCGAACAAAACACATTTTAGCGCGTGCATTTTCAATTTAGCAGCATGGTTCCTGCCGATGGATCGAACGTATAAGGCTGCTTAATTGAAAATGCACGCGCTAAAATGTGTTTTGTTCGCACTGACCGGACTACTTAATCTCGCCGCTTGGAGATCACTCGTCCATTCGTTCACCTTTGCTTCTTGAGAGAATCACACCCCTGCACGTGACAGACGAAACGCCCAGTCTAGTGTGGCTTCTATGCAATAGGCCGACAGGGTCTTTGTTTAGTAAACACTGTGCACATGCATTGCAGTTAGAATCCCAGATGCATAGCTCTATAATTGATGCAATTATGCAGCTATTATATATTCCAACGGTGACCTAAGTTGCATGACTTGAGCGGTGGTATCAGTAACTTTGCCATGACGATTTTCATTAGACCGCATGAGTTACGAGCGTGAGTTGTTCTGAGAATTGATCTTGAAATTAATACGCCTCATTTTATTTAAGAAGGTATATGTTACTTGATTTAATTAAACATTTAGTTCTTTGTGGCTTGTATATGTAACCAAATAAATTGATATACTAATGGCAAAATAAGCATAAGTTGACACTTTTGTTATATTACTAGCTACATACACTCCGACTCATACAATTGTACCTCTATATAAGAACTACGTTCAGAATTATACTGCTAAGTCGGAGTCCCTCGATTATTTTGCGTGCACTTTGAATTTTTATTTAGCTGACTTATCGAGTTTCAAAATGGTATGTAAGATAACCTTGTCACTTTCCCATTTATCGGCAGACAGTCATTAAAAAATCCATAAATCTATTTCCTATACAAAATTGTTTAGTTTGGTATGAAATTGCAAATAATGGTTTTTCAAATCGTCGCAATAAAAAAACTGGAGATTTAAAAAGGATGCCTCTGGCACAGATTTCATGCTCTGTATATTACCGAAATAAAAATGTAACCTGCATGTCAAAAAATCCATTGGTTCTGATTCGACAGTATGATGTTGAAAGTCATTTCTGTAGGCAATCGTGTGGACTAAATAATGAGTGCATACTTATGAGCTGTAGTGTATGTGTAGTAAACAATGTGTCACGCAATGATAAAACTCAACCGGTATTCTTCTGCCTTACTTTATAAAAAACACAATTATAGACAATATGCGCTTATATTATAACATGAGTTTTAAAATTTTCAGCCGTCTTTTGAAAGGGGCACAATTGGCACAAATCTTGTAGCCTTATGGGATACTAAGGGTATGGGAAAGTATTGTTATAAGTGTTATAACACGCTTTAACTATCCATTTTATGTTGGTGTGTTTCTCATTATGCTAAGTCAAATCTTAGACCAAATCCCGGGATGAAATGTGGAATATTATGTGTAATATAAATCCGTTAAAAATCTTATAATGGAGTTGGATGGTGGCACCATGATCTTAGTATGGCGAAGATAACGTATAACCACCGTTTGGACTCTATGAGCAGAGGATGACTGTGCAATAAAAAGCTCAGTCAACAACCAAAAGCTTATTTACAATTCGAAGAAGACCGGCGTCGCTATTGCCTAACGCACTCGCAATCGCAATCGGCTTCAAAGTGGAACAATCTTTTCATTTTGTATGCAGACTCGCCTTCGGGCTGAAATGGAAACGATTGCGTTTTAGAGTGCGTTAGGCAATAAGCCCTCTGTTCTTGTACGGTTGACCTTCATCTATTTAAGATCTCGGATAAAGCTCCATCATAAATGGATAAACCGGCTCAAGTCGAAAAATGAACATATTCTGTTCCATGTACTAACATGTGGCTGGATTATAAAAAAAAAACAAAATAAGTTGCATATGACAAGCGTACTCGTACATCTTCTTGGTTGGTTGGTATGTAGCTGTAGGCGTTTGTTTACATAATAATATTAATAACAACCGTTTTTAGCACGTTCGTCGGTTATCGATAGGGGTGCTTTAAAGACACTTTTACTTTCTAACCCAGCTGAACTATTGCACCGTTCACGTGGACATAATGTGTGTGTGCTCTACAAAAAAAATGCGCGGTATTAACGCTTGTCATCTGAACATACTCACGTGTCTTTGGTTTTCACTTGAATAGGGCTAGTGCTTTTGACGTGTTTCCGTAATTTCAACGTTTTGATAGCTCTTATGTGTACTTTACAATAATGGCGGCCCAGTTAAATAACAATACCATATAACGTCAAAGGCAATATGATTTTACTTAGTTGGATAGCCTGCGGCGGTAAAAACATTATCATCTTTGACCTGTCGTATTGTCAAAGTTTTGAAACCTCTTAGTTACTTGACAGTAATGGCGCCAGAGTTAAAAACAATAACATAACAGGTCAAAGATGATAATGGTTTTACCGCCTAGAATAGAAGCTAAGGTTGTTTCAGGTTACGCCCATTGCTACACATGTTTTAACACATTCACTGACACCATCTGGCGATCGCATGCAATTTTATAACTCCAAAGGTATCACCAGCTCTATAGTATAAATCTATTAAAATTTCCACCTTTGTCTTCTAACCGTTTGACAGTTCTCGGATACCATATTATCCGAAGTAATGTGGTGGGTAAAATGACAAAAGTGTTGTTTAGATAGCATCCATAAGGTGAACCTAGCACTTCTTTGCGAACTGGACTGCCAACTTTAAGTATCATGCCGTAATAATAAGTTTCCATATCTTTTCAGCTGGAAGAAGACCTGTTCTCGTGCGGCGGGGAGGTGCGGGGCGGGCGGGTGCCGCCGCCGTCGCTGGGCGCGCCGCCGGACGCGCTGGGGGCGGTCCAGCTGCGGCGGAGGCACGTCGTCGCCGCCATCATACACAGCGAGAACTCTTACGTCGCAACCCTGCAGCGGCTTTGTAATGTGAGCACCTTTACTTATCTATCATAATATATCGCAGAGCATAATTATATTTAGGACCGGGCTTCCTTTTCACCCGGCTACCTGCCGCTAAGTAACATGCTTCGCACTGTTGTGTGTTCAGTGTGAAAATTTAAGCTAAAACACTTCCACTACTAGACCAATTGTCGCTTATAGAGTGTGAAAATCAACCAGGTAGCTAATGAATTATATGACCGAAACGCTTTGCTGCCGTTAAATAAACGATGTATCCCATCCTAACGATGTTAATGTTTTTTCCCGGTTTTACTTAACGCTGACTTTCGAGGTTTTGAAATCAAAGTAGTAAATACATTAAGCACACAACTCTGCTCCAACTGATGCAAATTCAAATTACGTGTCCTAATAGGCAAAAACCGTATAAGATTTCACATGCGATCTAGTCAAAGGTGATTACTTCAAGTCATATTGCAACTCGTAACGGACACATGCGGTGGTTAAACAATTAAAATTGGCAATATTTATCTCGCACAAATGATCTGTAATTAGGCGTACACGACCGTTTCAAATATTTGCTTTACGCAACACCGTAGACCCGCCCGCGCTTAGCGCACTGTCAACACAAGACCACTACCTAATACGAGCCACTGTTCGCAAACTGGTTTGCCGCTATCTGCCCGTCGCGTCGCGGATCCTGCCCGCAACGTCTGAATAACACACGCTGACATTTCTCATGACTCCGGAGAAATTCGTGATCGGGAAGGAAGTTTATTTAGAATGATAGCAGAATAACCGGCAATTATCCGCTCTTATAAGTTTCTATTACGCAATCCGTCACCCGAGCGGACGCGGATTGCTCGCCACTCTTGTTTCGCCCGGTACGGAGGTGTGACTTGACAGGACGGTTAATTAAATCGTAAGCTGACAGTTGCAAAACTATGACTTGCACTTACTCTGGTGTTTGGGTAACGAGATTAGTCGCTTGCGGTCTTTCTTCAGCCTATAAAAGTTGATTGAAAACGGCTTCTGAATTTCTCTTTGAATTACGCAATATGCCACTTGTTTTTAAAAGACTGTTACGATACTTATGGGGAGAAAGAGAAATATTTTAGCTCTGCTCATTACATTCTCTTTACCATTTCATCTTTTTATTTTATTATGTCGCTAATTGCTCGTTTTCTCTCTTTATTTTGTTGTGCCTGTGCTCAAGTAATAAAGAGAACAATATCGTCTGGGAGCCAGCTCAGTCGTATTGTTGTCCATGTTTTCGTGTCAACACAATTTTCTCCGACACCGGCTTCAAATAACTTCTTAACGACCACATTTCCTTTCTCCGCCCAGCAAGTGATGCGTCTCATGCATTTTCATGATCCTCGAAAGCAACAACCGTAGCGCATTGACGTTGTCAAAAATCTCAACATATGCAAATTTGTAAACCTGCCTGGCCCACTTTTGTATTGTTTCGCCCACAATTCACATGTTATATAGATTTGCATATTAGGAAGTGGGACAAGTCTGAATAGGCAGTATTTGCAAACCGCTCGAGGTCACCGTTTTATTAAACGGCCCCGCCATTTTAATGAGACATTAACTATTACAGTTGTGAACAATTTTATTGTTTGCGAATCATAAATACAAGCACTACCCACGGATCCAACGTGAATTCAACACAGATCAGTGGCCATTGTCACGCCCTATTTGATATATCTACATTCAACACTGCATATTTTAATCTATAAGTCGCTTTCATGCTGCAGGTTATCTAATAAAATTATAATATTTATCAGCGTTCACATAATATGGTTTTAATTTGATTTAAATAGTTACTAATACATTTTAAACATTAGAAAAATTCACGATTTAATATATGCTCAAAGTTTCCTTTGCCTAGTTTGATGCGCTACTTTAATTAAATATGACATCCTTCGCCTTTTACACGGTCTTTATTAGTCTTGAGTTAGCCTCTGTGTCCTCGGTTTTATAATAATGCTTTGTTTGTATTGTTGATTTATGTTAATAACTATAAACCGTTTTATTTTATATAGTCACCTGATAGCTTACGCGCGCTTTGCTTCAAGGTCGGCAAGTTAATAGTTTGGTTAAGTTTTATTCATCAATCTGACATTAGCATATTTTTTTATTTTACGATTCATACGATTAAATATCTAATTAAGTAATAGTTATAGTAAATTAGCGAAATTAAGGATTTATGAATTATTGATTAATGTACTATCAGACCATTGGAACCTTGACCCACAATAGAACTGTGTCACAGAGACGTTATGATTCAAGTCATAAGAAGTGTCAAACAAATTGTTATATAGGGTTCCATTGGGCTGATAGTATTATATTTATGTACAACCCTGTTTTTAAACTTTATTTGTTTTGCATTCGTTTTGATTTTTAGCATTCCAGAAAGACAAGGTGTTAACAGTCTCTTCGCAGCAAATTATTTTGCCAATAAAGTTATAAAGTATCGGCTTTGAACAAGTTTACAACAGCCATCGGGCCACGTACTGCCTGCAATAAAACTCGGTTTAGAGTGCAAGTCGAATACGAAATGCGCCACGTTCTAAAGATTTATAGTTTGTTAGTCGAGTCGGTCTGCAGTTCTAAACGTGATGTATACTTGAACTTGTGTGTAAACGAATATGAAATTTACATCGCTGTCTGAAGATCTATTTTTAATCCAATATGTATTCAAGGTATCGTTGAAGTGTTTGCAACTCGGCAGCCTTACGAATAAGGAGTATTTTGAGAAATGACGTTCTTCTATGACGGATTTGAGACGTTTTTTATTCACGTCACGTTATATGACAAAGTACAAGGTGATGTCAAACTAACAAGTTATGTTGGCTTATTGTGATTGATTTTGTCAAGTCTAGTTTTATGTTGTCGTGCTGGTTGCGCAAGTTTTATCATTCGTTTTCATGAATATTTTACGTTACCTGCTAAGAAGATAATATCTTCGTAAAAAACATAATTTATCATTAGTTGGACCGGTAAAAAATTAATGCAAGGAAATATACAAGGGTTGTAACTTAGTTAGTCGTCGGCCATTAGGTATCAACAATTTAAGTAGCGATGTTTGAGCGGGTTATGAAAATGAAGTAATCCGATAATCTAAAACCAAAACAGTAGGTATAATAGTCGTGGGCCCCTATTATGGCTGCGTTTATCACGTGACAAATTTTGGATAAGGCATCCGTCACTTTCTGACACGAAAATACGTGTCAAAAAGTGACGGATGATTTATCCACATTTGACACGCGATATAGACGATGCCATACTAGGCCCGCTGGTTAGAATTTGCGGGTAAAGTTATTCGGTATCACTATCGCCATCAGCAGCTGCATCTCCGTGTAGAACATAAAGCCGGATTAATACTAGTCTATAGGGTTTTATCTC
Organism: Acleris laterana; assembly: GCA_963966035.1. NCBI lineage: Eukaryota > Metazoa > Arthropoda > Insecta > Lepidoptera > Tortricidae > Acleris > Acleris laterana. The sequence continues at coordinate 10,255,521 of OZ014443.1, read as the reverse complement.
AAACATCCCAAATAGTAAGCTCCTTGCCCTGACTCTTCTTTCTTTTTCTTTATCAAAAAAGAATTGTATTTTTTATAAAACAGTTTTGTTCTTAACCAGGACTACAAGAAACCCCTGGAGGAGAGCAGCCCCGCGATCCTGAACGCGTCAAAGATCCAGACGTTGTTCCACCGGCTGCCAGACATCCTGCAGTGCCATCTGCACTTCCGCACCGCGCTCGCCGACTGCGCGCGCACGTGGGACCGCGATGAAAAAATTGGTACGTTTTTATTTTTAACATAGTTATTGCAATCATGTACGTCAATTTAGTGGCGGAGCTCGTCTTTAATCGTTTTAAAACACTAATAATCCTTTATAGCACGCAAGTGTTTCAACGCATCATGTGGCATGTCGTTCATTTATATGTAGAAGAACGCAGCGACAACCACGCAACGCACAGGCAAAGCTCGTAAAAACCGACGCTTTTGTTTGAGAGTGGTTCACCACAACTAAAACTGATCTTGCTCTATACGGGATTGTTGCCCCTCGGTAGATTCATCAGATCTACGTGTTGCTTAATATTGTTAAGTTATCTGTACGGTCACGCGCGTTAATTTGGGACCCATTTCAAGAAAAATATAATTGAAGTCGTCAATGTCATTAGAGATGTCAAGTCATTTGTAACTTTCAGGAAACTCAACCTTATTGTTGTAGAATGTCAGATTGACTTTAGACCTAAGGTGGGCACCAAATTAAATCTCGTGACTGTACTTCTGGCGTAATTTGTTCCTCCATTCCAGTATCTTTCTGGTTTATTTATCAACTTTCTTATAAGAAGCATGTTATAACGGTCATTTCCAAAATCCTCTTCTATTAAACACGCTCACGCTGTTAGTATTGCGGCAAAGACCACACTACATTTTTAAACATTATTGTAAGACGATGTATTTCGTTAATATAAGTTTAAAATAATTTTTCCGATCTGTTACTTTACGTAACTTGTAAGAGGCTTTTAGCAAAGATTAGTGCTTGTCCGTTTAGCAAGGTCTTGTTCAATGCACGGCCTTGGATTACCGTCACTTATTGAGTCAAGTGTCAAAAACATACTCAACATTTAACAAGATTTAATGCGTGATTCAGAGAACCGGTACACGACCACCCATTTTATAATCGGTTTAGTACATGTCTAAAGGATAATTGTAGTTTAATAATTGATGAAGTCCGCGCTGGAACGTTTTTATGGCTAGCAATTGAAAAGCTACTTTGTCTTGTCTGTACAAATTCTTACGGCAAGACTTAATGATTTTTTGTACTTTGAACTCTCATTAAAGTTTTGTTGTTGTTATCAATACAATAGAGAAAGTTCGGTAAACGGGGAAAATATCTCGTTTATAGGCTGTATCCACTCCTGAGTGTAACGGTGTAGTCAACACGATTATTCAAAACAAAATTGACTCACTCAGTACTTGTGTAAGATTGAAAGTGAATTGCGATTGTCTATATTTGTATTGTTTAGCAAAATATAGTTTGACATAGTAACAGATGAAGATACAACTTTTGCAAGTGAAACTAAGTAGCGTAGTAGTTTTAGATAAAAAAAAATGAAGTGGTCAATTTACTACTACTAACGTCCTGGTGATTTCCAAACTCTTAACCCAGGGTCTCTATTCAAGATGGTAAAACCATATTGCCTTGCTATCGTATTCTCAACATTACGACAGCTCTTATTTACTGAACAGTAATGGCGGCCGAGGTAAAACCAATACCATAGCACGTCAAAAGTAATATCGTTTGGCCAAGTAGAATAGAGGCCCTGGGCCAGTGCAAATAAACTTTATTAACCCCCGATGCAAAAAGAGAGGTGTTATTAGTTTGACCGTTATGTGTGTGTCTGTCTGTGGCACCGTAGCTCTTAAACGGGTGAACCGATTTTGATGCTGTTTTTTTTTCATTTGAAAGCCAGTTTTCTAGCGGTGGTTCTTGGCTAGGTTTCATGAAAAACGGTCAGGCCGTTTAAGAGATATCAGCTCAGTGAGTAAGGGTCGCCATTTACTTTACACCAAGGGTTGGTTATATCTGGGGTTTTTATCTATCTAATAGTTATTTTGTATACCTTTGTTCCAGGCGAGGTCTTCCTAAACGCGTTCTCGAAGGCCGTGGTGCTAGACGTGTATTCCGACTTTATTAACAATTTCTCGGTTGCGATGGAACTGGCCAAGATGGAGTCGAAGCGGAAGTCAGCGCTGGCTGACTTCTTCAAAGTGAAGCAGATTAGTGCACACGATCGACTCTCGTTCTTCGGGCTGATGGTCAAACCAGTGCAGCGGTTTCCCCAGTTCATCATGTTTTTACAGGTAATAAGTGTATTCATTTTATTTTGGTTAGTAAACCGATGGAGAACTTTTATTTATATAATGTCCGCTTCCAAGATTGAAAAGGGGCAGCATTTTTCCACGGTCATAGATCCTTTTATGACCTTAGGTAATCGCGAGAGAGACCCTATAACTTAGGTTAGGTTTGGTTTATAACAAACCAGGAAAGTTAACAGGTTTTAAAAAATAACTATTTTTAAGGTTGAAAATTTCATCTCTGTAATCCATATTTTACAGACACTTAAAAAACCTGACCTTTTCAGGGAATAACAACGTCCTTTTTATTTCCCTGGATGATAGAAAACATGTTGCTTAGAAGCACTTTGGAGTAGCGATGAAAAATATAATAATACCGAAATACATGCATAATACCTTAATTAGCTTTGGAGTTATCTTTATAACAGAACAGCAGGTTGAGTGGTCATGTATACTAACATTATCAGAACCCACTCACCTCATCGACATCTTGTTTTGATTTATAATAAGTAATTATGACATTAAAACCGTTTTTAAGCACTGATTATTGTATTACATACATTCCCAATCATGATTACATTATTGGTCTTTAAATACCTTCGACCGACATTTGAGCAATAACAAGAGATTAAATGTTTCGTTTAGCAACGGACCAGATCTGTCCGATTTGCGCAAAACAATCCTACGAAACAGGATGCTTTGCATTCTTAACTTGTTAAGCAATCTCAACTTTCGTTTATTAGCGAAAATACAACCAGTCTTACCGCAAAAACATTTGTGTGGGCACATAATTCTGAAATGTGTCACCTTGCTACCTAAGGGTATCAATAAACGTACTAACGCTGAATCGGCGTTGCTCTAGCTAGCTGGTGTTTTTAAGTTGCAGATAGGGACAAAAAGAACCACTAAGTAACTAGCGAAAAAGCCAAAAACATGTATACAGCCCGCGCATTTTTTTGTATATTCCCTTTGAAACTGTTTGAAAGACATTTTTATTGGAATAAACAATACAATTTGTCATTCTTTAGGCCCTCGCTAACTGTACGTTCGTCTATGTTTTGATTTGATTTAACAAGAAGACCAAATGAATGAGCTCGGGATGTTTAATTGGGAATTATTACCTGTGTTTCCATGTGCTATATCGTACAATTACTGTTAGCGAATGTTAACCGGGACACATAACGGACGTAAATTTATGGAAAATGTCAATCTGCAATTTTACCGAATCTAAGTAAAAGTTATGAAATACATTCCCAATATTGGTGATTTTATCAAAACAACAACTTGAGATTCGCTGTCTTAAGTTTAATAATACAGTATCTGTGTACAATATTTCATAACTACGTAACTTACGTAACTTATAATGAACGCTGTTTGCAGGATCTACTAAAACACACGCCCCCAGGGCACTCGGACCGCGTTGCGCTGCAACGAGCGCTGACCAGACTTGAAGCGTTAGCCGACGCTTTGAATGAAAGGAAACGGGAGGCGGAAAGGACA